>QBDW01003677.1:0-13264 GCA_003261595.1 Maconellicoccus hirsutus
TGTTGCAGATCGATTTCAGTATCTATAGGTAAGTTGTATGAGAATGGAATTACTTCGAATGTATAATGACCATGCAGAATTATATAAACACTTGTTTTCAAGCTCATTTTACGTGGTTTATTAGATGAAACGACACTAAGGAATTATGCTGAATGAATCGCATTATCGATTATCAAAATAATGTACTATTTGAAAAATGTAATTATCTCGTGAATTAAATCATCTTCTCTAAATTCTCGTTTTTTTTTGTATTTAGCAAAGCAAAATTTTTATGCCACTTGCTTGATTGATAATTTTGAATTATTGGATAATGGTCATAAAATTTATCAATAAATTGAATCAAATAATTTGTTCCGAACAAAAATTACAGAAAAGGAAAACATGAATTTAATTTATTGCACAAAACATCGCATTAACACATTGCGAATCAAATTGTGATATGAAGTTCGTCAATGCTTTGAATAAATAAAAAAATGATCATTATCACTATTGAAATACCGTTTTAATAAGAGGAGCTTTTCGAGCTTCCATTGGCTTATAAGAATGTTGATAAATTGAAGCCAACCTCCAATGATCTGGATAATCATGACCACCTGTTTTGGGCCAAATGGAAAACGGCGGAGCAAGTGTTCCGATAGAGTAATTTTTCCTAGCAAATGGAACCTTCGGTTTAGGAACACGAAGATTTTTCGATCTTTGCAGCCTCTCAATAATCTCTCTATCTACTTTATAGTTATTCAATTTGCCAGCTTTGAACGCGCATTTGTATTCATCTGTTTTCTCTATTTTACCTGAACTCGCAGTTTTTTTGTGTTCACATGCAACACAGGGTCTACCAAATTTCGTACCATTTACTTGAACACCTACGTTGGCTAAATTTGGCGAGCTTTTACTTCGTCTTTGTTGCCCATTCCAGTGATCCGATGCATTAACGGGTTGAGGTAATTTAAAGCTGCTTTCTACTTTATACGAACAATTAGCGTCTAATTTTTCGTCGGATTTTTGTGCGCGAAGAGATGATGCGCTGAATTGCCTCTTGGATTTGCTACATTCACTGGATAACGGTGAGCACTCTTTTTTTACAATTTGGTTGGGTAATGAGTCGCTTTCTGGAGAACGAGGCAGTGATTCTGCACGCACTACACCCATCACAGCTGATGGATTAGTATGTGTGAATTTTTTTGCAAGTTCTTTACCCTCGGAATTATTATCACTACCGATTAAAGATGGAACCTCGGCATCGGTTACTTCTTTTCTGTAATCATCCGCAGGAACAACCGCAAATACCGCCGGAGCTGGATTAGAATAGTTATTCAGTTCAGTTGAGGCTGGGATATCCCAGTAAATAGCAAGATCCATTTCCGATAGAGGTTTAGATTTTTTCTTAATTCTGGAGGTGGTTTTAGGTCGGTTGTTTTCTTCATTTTTGATTTCCCTTGTAGCTGCGGTTTTTGGTCGAAACACCTTTAATTTACTACATTGTGTCGGGCCCGGCGAGTGAAAAACTTTACAGCCGATTGCCGATGAGGAAGGATCCACATCTAAAGCCAGGCCAGGATTGGTTTTTCGTCTCATCTGCAAAGCGTTGTATGAATCGTTATCCACTGCATCTGGTAAACGATGATGTTTTTGATTACTCTGACGTAAATTCTTCGCTACAAGTTCATTAGTAAAGACATCGCTGAGGATAGGTTCATCGTCGTATTTATTGACTTCAGATTTTTTTAATTCAGCGTGATTTTTTATGTCGTGTAAAATGGTGTTTGACTTATTAGAGCTGGTACTCGGAGAAACTGAGCAATGAGGTACATTTGTTTCGCAAGGTGAAACGGAGGTAGGCAAGTCCTATGAATAAATATACACATATGTACATACATACATAGATAAATCGTGAATTACGAACTTACGACATGAAAATTTTACATACATTTTCAATAAGTTTATTTTCCTTATCAGGTGAAGAATTATTCGTAATTCCTTTTGTAATCTCCGTTTGATCTGTTATCGTAGGAATATGCGCCGATCGTTTTTCCCAACTCGATAAAATTTCTCCATTGGCCATTTGCTCAGCTGAAACGACACAGTTTTTGAACAAATGTTCGACAATTCTGAACGAACTATGTTTACCATAAGTACCTATCTTTCTGGTTATTCTCCTTGGTAAATCATACGTTCCTTGATACAACCCAGTCCAAGGATTTTTCGCGAACTTCCTCAAACCGGGTAAAAGATGACCTCTATCATTGGCAATAATCTTGGTCACATCGTTGTGTTTCTTCGGTACAACCGAACTCTTGGCTATTCCCCAATTACATAATTTATTCGGGCTAAATGCTGTCTCGTACTAAATCAATAAAAAGTGTAAAATAGATTACAAAGCGGCCGATTTAAATAAACCTCTGTTACAATACCAAACGGTTGCCATTAAAAAAAACAGGTGACAAAATTTATGATACCGTCGCATTTATCTAGCGCCAATTAAAAAAACCAACTATGGTCACCTCGCTATGAGTAAAAAAAGAATCGGATTAAAAAAGTCCTAACTTATCCTTGTTTGAGGGAAGTAAATTGTTAATGTAAGCCGTGTGTTTACAAACAATTACCCTCCTGCTAATAACAATAAGCCAACGAGCCGGATAGAAGCTTAAAAATGATGACAGAGTTTTGGTTGACAAGTGTTATAGCAAGGGGAATATTGAGGGATGATTTTTACAGAGTCTTTTTTAGTGGCGGGCAACTGGGCGTATTAGCATAGACGTTAATGTACAACTTTTCACACCCCTTCAATACACTGGGGAGTCTAAAACCAAAATTTTATAAAAGCAGTTTGGTTAAGGTTGTTTTTTTAATATCAATAAGGCGTGGTTATGCGTTCTTACAGTGTTTTCAATTTTCCCCAAGTTTTCCGATCGACAGGAAATTAAAAAATACCGTCTATCGCCGAAATTCCATATTTACAAATTTCACCTGTTATTTTATTCCTCGTCACCCCTTTTTAAGATGAAATCCAAACGCAAACAGGATACGAAAGGCTATTAAAACAAGAATCATTATAAAGGATTAAATTGTAATTTAAACGTGCAATAGTTACGGTGATTAATGGCTGTAAAATCAAGGGATGCAATTTTCCATTTCAAGGGCTAATACAATTCCCCAGAGATGACACTTGCCTCTTATTGTTTCACCAACAACCTGCGTCCCTTTTTTTGTACATATAGATCACCAATACTTTTCTTTACAGTTTACTTTTACTTGAAAAATCTAAAATTACGTCGTCACGCGTCATTGAATTAGTCGGTCAAAATATTATTTAGAATACGATCGATATTACGAATCATTTTATAGTAGTTTTTTTTTCCTAATTATAGGAGATTAAAAACGAGGAAAAAAACACTTACTTGATTTGCTGTAAAATTTAAAGCCATGCAAAGTGCTTCCACAACGGTATTTTCATTTTTGCTGTGAAAATGCCCGGAAAACTGATTAATAGCGTTTATCAGCCGGTAAACAAAGGGGAGTTTCTATGGAAATCCTTGTTGTTGAGACTTGAAAATATCTTTAAAGTTATCAGTACGGAAGCATTTGAAGGCGTACATCGAAGAATCTGTCCTTAAACAGCCTAAAACTTGGATAATCTGGCCAAAAACTCCATTTTAACACGCAAACCGTTATGTTTTTTTACATACTTTTCTCGTTTTGTATATAATTCAAGTACCTACAAATACATTACCTACCTCATTAATAATTCAAACGAGCTGCTACCAATTAACAAATACCTCGATGATCGAAATCATAAAATTAGAGAAAAATTCCATTGAATAAAGCTTCAAGGTAAAGGCCTCAACTAAGCTTTGAAAATTTAAAAGTTTTTTTTCTATGTATTTTATAATTTTAATTGAAATTGTTTAAAACTTCAATTTTTTACTTGCTCATTGTAACTTACATTTAATACCTATCTGTTATTGAATTATACTAAATCATTAAACTTTTTTCAGATTTTTCCAAATTCGATCTTCCACAAAACGAAAAATTGTTTTTTACAGTTCCTATAAAAGTTTTTTCTCAAAAGTTCCAACCGCAAAGATCATACCTGGGTTTTCGTATTGCCTTGGAACATTACCTTGAAATTTAAATTTTGCAATTTTTGTTTTTCCGCTCAAGCACTTTTTCAATTTTCATAATTTTTCGAATGCAAAACAATAATTACCTAATTCATATTAAAACGAATTCTTGTGGGTGTTTATGTATTTCGCTGTTCCATCGGGTTTTCAATTTTAATGTTATTTTCGAACTTTTTTTTTAAATTTACATAAAAATTTTTTTGTGTTAAAAAACAAACTGCATGAATTTTTTGGAATTTTTTGGTAGTTTGAAGAATAATTTAAGTGGATAATTAGGTAATAGGTACCTATTACATTATTTTTCATTAAAAAATTTGACGATATCGTATTCTTCTCATTTAGGCGAATAGTTATGACATTCTTCCAAAATGACTGCACAACTCCGCAGAATTAAACATTTTTGCTACGAAATGCAGCATTTCGTTAGCATAGCGTTATTTAAGCAATATTACTATTGTAACAATACTTGATGTTTTAATACAATTAATGAGCTTGATTACTTTATAAACAATTTTTTGTACATAAATTAGAATACTCGTACTAGACATAACTCACTTATGTTTATATTAAAATTTTACAATTGTCTATATGAATAAAGCATAATTTTTAGATAGATAGGAACATCTTTGTCATAAGAAGCCTTCATTTTATTATCGTTTACATAACTTCAATGTCGGAAATTTTTATGTAAATTAACAACTATTTCATTCAAACGCATTATCTTTTCTGAAGAAAAATAAAAATATTTAATTTTTAAAAAAGTAATGAAATAAGTACTTACTACAAGCTCTGCCATAACATAATGAGTTGAAAAGTACACAAAAAAAACGGAAAAATAAATTATAATTTTACATCAATTTCATCTCTAAAACATCTCCTCGCCCCGTTCTACCTTTTCTTCAAACTACCAACCAGAGAGCGTAGAAACTCGGGGAATTGATTTTAAGCAACGAATTTGATTGGCGGAAAGGCGGGGCTAAAATAAGGGATGCTGTAAATGGACCTAGCTTTTAAAAAAGTATTTCGTTTTCAAGATAAATACTCTGTTCGTATCAATTGATTTAAATGGTTGATTAAATTTGTGTAATTTCGTTAAAGTTGAATAGAATTTGAAAAAAATAAAAATAAACAGAGGTAAGTTTTATTGGTAAATAAGTAGAAAATGGTTGAATTAAAATAATAAAAGATTGGCGATTACTCGTACTTTCAATTAATAATTACGTTTTTTTCAACATTGAGGATTTCAATTTTTATTTTAAATTATCGAACCATTTTAAAAATATGGTTAATTTACTCGTGTTTTGCTTCTTTTTTATGGAAAATAATAAAATTGGTGGAAATTTAAATTTTGTCTTATCTGTGCGCTTCTTTTAGTCGAAAATATTGCGTGCAAAATACCATACAAGGTATATGTAGGTATTTATAATAATTACACGTAACATGAATATTGTTTTTGAAAAATTACTTCTTAAAATTATCGATTACATATGAAAATTATTTTATTGCTTGGCATACTCGTTTAAATCCCTTAAGTACCTGATAAACTGCCGATTAATTTCAAAAGAATTATTGTTATAAATAAGCAAGAAAACTTAAATTCACAAATGTAAAAATCAAATGTAATTTCCGAATCATGCAAAAAATTAAACGATTTTTTTCTTTTCCTTTATTTTTCGGTTTATTATGGTATTATGCAATGTCATTTTTTCGGTTTACGTGTGTAACTCTCCCTCGAGACATTTACCCTCGATCAGCGTGGAAATGATTTTTTCTTCGTTATTTAATATTAATATCAAATCTGTATCGTGTTCTGTACGGTCGTCGTTCTATCAAAATATGTAAAACGATACGATTATCATGAATAGTGCGAAACAGTGATGTTGAATTTTGTATGAAAATTTTTTTATCTAGGGATTAATTTAATGAAATAAGCGATTTCTTTGTGTTTTATAAAAATGTATTTATCTTTCGTAGATATTTTTGTATCGGTAGCAAGAATATATGACTAATATGTATATTATTACACTATTAATTAAGTACCTATTTGAAATGTATTTGAAAAATGTCGGTTTGGGTGCGAGATAGATGTGACACTGCGCCTATTTATAATTCACATGAACAACATTATCATCATGTAAAACGTTGAGGTTGACTACACAGTTTTCATTATGTTTTGGTATATTTAGATGGACTACCAAGGAATTTACCACAATATTCCTACCAGCTGTGTTCTGAACAATTCAGGAATCAAAAAACGGTATTTAATCACGCATTTCATTAACGCTTTCGATGATTCAATATACCTCCTTCTATTATTTTACTGTACTTATTATCGTCATCGTATTTCAGAGACAAAACTGAAATTAATACGGATATAAGTTCTTTGACAAGAGAAGAACGTCGAAGGAGAAGACGTGCCACTCAAAAATACCGCGCTGCTCATGCAACCAGAGAAAGAGTTCGAGTTGAAGCTTTCAACATTGCTTTCAATCGATTACGAGAACTCTTACCAACTTTACCACCTGATAAGAAATTATCGAAGATAGAAATCCTTAGGTTGGCAATCTGTTACATCGATTTTCTCAATCATGTTTTGGATGTTTAATTTTTTTAAAAGTATTTTATGTTAGCTTATTTTTTCAGCTAATTAGGGAAGCAAGTGCAATAAAAAGTTCTTATTTTATTCTTAGCTTACTTCATATTCTTAAATACCAATAACTATTGGTATTTGCGGTAATTAGCTTCTAATTTGGTAATGTACTCATTGTAAGATTATGCGATGTTTTATAAGTTGAATGTAAAATTTTTTTCATGTTAAAATGGGTATAAAATTATATACCACAAAACAGTATTAGATAAATCCACATGTTTATGTACCATTCCTAACTACCTATCATTATAATTTCTTGAAGTTGTCTAATTTTGCTATTTTATTACATCTACACTCCACTCATACTAGTCCTTACTGTTAAACAGCAGCATAACCAGAAGGTACCTCTATGCCTCCACTTGTTTAATCCAATTTAAACACTAATCGAAGGGAAAATAGGCTAAATGAAGAATTTCACTTTGTGCAGGACTTTGATACAAGATCCTTTCACGTGGGTCAATATATTCGCATTAGTCTAACAACGAATGAACCATAACAATTGGACATCAAATCAATTGCAAATTTAACGCTTGAATCGTTCAATTCCTCTGACACTGAAATACATGTACTTTTGATTTGAATCATTCTTTTATTGGTGTTGGTTAAAAACAATAATCTTTTGAATTGCGAAGTACATGTATATTTGGTGTATTGGTCAACACGTGTTTGAAACTCGCGATTATGCTCATCTATTAGATACGTTAGACGTTCAAAACGATCTGGTACACGTTCACACCCCACGTAATGAAATTACGTAAACTCCCTTGTCGCTCACTTATTCATTTTATCATTATTGCGAAAGGAATGATGGGAAATAAATTAGATTGGTATAACTATTCGTTTCCTGGTTCAGTCACACGCTTTTTCTTTCTGGATACGAACTCAACGAGCTTGAAAGCAAGCTCAATTACATACCCACTTTTTTTATCTCATACGGAATTTGTACAGTATAACTATACACGTACGTTGAAGATTTCAGCACAAGACTGAAATTTCAGTTTCTAGCGTTAGTTTTGGTAAAATGCACCCTGCAACACTTTGCAAAAGACCCGCCTATTATTGCGGGAAGGGATTTAGACGATTTCTCTACAGCGCCTGTTTCTCTTGATAATTTATTTTTTCGAGATACGCACCTGGTACCGACTTACCTAGTAAACGTTTGAAAAGGTCTGGAAGAATCACCGATTTACGCCTTTATTCGACTTCTAGAAAAAAAAGTTGATATTTTTATTGGAAATTTTGCTAGGAATAATTTTGATTTCTTTTATTTTTGAAAAATAAGTTATTTCACGAGGTATATCTAAAAACGGCAAGAAAGAGTGAATATTGATTTATTTTAAAATCGCTATTGCTGGTTTGAAGCATAATGGGGGCTAAATATTGAATAGTTGCGTAGTTATGTCTTTTTATTTTTACAGGATAGAGATTGAAAAGGTACAACGCGTAATTTTGACGTTTCCGCGATTCTCTCTCACTTTTTCGAACATTTATTTGAAGATTTTACTTCTTTGTTGTACTTATTTATTCATGATTTCGTCTTTAAATATCTTGTAAAAAACTTGAATAATTATCGTAGATAATAAATAAAATACCATAATGCTACGTTAATTTTTTTTCAGCTCGAGTGCATTCAAAAATGATACCGTGAGAATGGGAATTTTGAAAAACTCAACTACGGTTTACCGAATAATGAAAAAATTTGGCATTATTTTTACAAACATATATTGAATATATACGTATAAACTTTCTTATTAAAAAACTATAAATAATTACAAATTAAACAACTGGTAAAGGTTTATTAATGTCACTGCTTGATTGATCGATCTCCTGTTCGTTTTGTTTTTCTTCAGCAGAAAATTTCAATAATTGTTCAGATTCAGAGATCTCCCGAGCTGCTTTCGATATAACATTAGGTTCTTTATTCTTTACATTTCCACTTTGATTTTGTTGATTTTCAGACGATAGTACTTTAGCGGCAATTTCCGCGTATTTTTCTTTACGATATTCTCGGCGAGCTTCTTCCAACAACACATTATGTATAACATTCTTATTCCTCGAACCATCAAAAATTAAAGGTGGGAAAGGATTACCTGAATGAAAGTTAATAATTCGATTAAAAAATGCAATTAAATGAGCATTTTATTCATGAAAAGAACGAACACTTCGTCAAAAAATGTCCATTTCTATAATAAATATTTAAAATATAGGAACATGTGTAAGGTTAAAAAAAAAACATTCCAAGTCACCGTTACCTCTTAACTCCAGAATAGAATAACTCAAAAGTTCTTCCGGGTATTTTTTAGGAGCTTTGTACAAAGCCGTATATGCCACTTGATAGTCTTTAAATCTGGGTGCTAAAACTTTGAATAATTTATGAACTAATTGTTTTTCTTCCAACCAAAATGACGCCATTTCCATTGTAGGTTTATGTGAATCCCCATGTCGTATGGCCTCAGAAATTAACTAGAATTTAAACGTTGTAGAGATAATATAATTGAGACGAATAATATACGAATGCTTACTCTTTCAGCGTATCCACGAGCTTCATCAGCACGCGGGTACTGTAATTCTAATCGTTCGTATTTTACAAGAGCATTCACAATTTTACGCAATTTATTCAGTCGACCCTCGGGACCAGCTGGATTTTTCAATTTTCTAGCGGTTGGAGCGACTTTAATCCTAAGTTTAGATATAAGATGAGTGATATCTGCTTGATTCATGATTGCTCCTCGCTTTATGTACTGTTGAAAAAAAGAAAAATGACAAGGAGGTGATACTTAGGTGATATAAATTTTTAATACAAACTCTGTACTGTAACTCACGTGAAGTTGTTGATGATGAAAATTAATCAAAATGTTTTATCGTGAATGAGGGAGCGGATTGAATTCACGACAATAATCTTTTACCATGAAGATGTGCAACAAAAAAATGAATTTTTTTATCAAAAATCAATTCTTAATTTCTTATCAATTTAAAATTAAAATCTTTTGGGACTTCAACTCTGAAATTTCATTAATATTCACATCAGCGCCACTTTGTGTATGAAAGTTGAAGTTTTAAAACAGAAAAAAAAGCACAGTTTCACCAGGTTTTAACAACAAATCATTGGGAGTCTTTGAATGAAAACTTAAAATTCACATATTTTGTTGATAATAATCAAAAGTTTAGAATGAAGTATTTAAAATTTTTTAATTTGTAATTATTGAAGATATGCTGGATTAGTGTCAACGTTACTTCATATCTACTATGCTAATTTTGAAATTACTTTTATTTGATAGTTTGCTCGCATTCAAAAGTTAATAAACGTTGGTGGACTCCCTACTGCTACCAACTTCCGTTGCCGGTTATGAAGATGAATGAAGAAATAGATTTTCCTGAAATTTATGACTCTACGGTTAGTATAGTATTAAACAGATGTCTTCGATGTACAAAAATGACAAGATTTTGAATAAGTTCTTACATTTACAATATTTCAATATTTTTCAGACTTCCCTAGTCGAAGGATGTCGCTTGGCGGTAAAAATGAAGCACTCAGAAGACTGGCGTATGTGTTGCATTTGGAATTTTTTCTTGATAATTTGTTAATATTATTTAGTTTATCATGTGCATATTTATGTTTTAGCTCTTGCTGAAGTTGTTAGCACCAGGGAACATAATGGAAATAGGATGTATTATATACATTATATCGATTGTGAGTTAAATATATGAATCAGTGATTAGCTTTTCACAAATTCTATTTTAATTTTAATTTTATGTATGCTAAGTAATAAATTCTATGTTTCATTTATTCTTTTTCAGATAATAAACGACTTGATGAATGGGTCACTGAGGACAGATTGGATACAAGAAAAGTACAATATCCAAGAAAAGACGGTTCCTCTGCAAGTGCCGCCGGTGCTGGCCCTGGTTTAAGTACTCCCAAACGAGTGCAAGCTAGTACAAGTGTCGCCTCAAGCCATCCAAGTTCTCCGATCAGTCAAGAGGTACCCAATGAAGTTCCCATATTGAATCAAGCATTTCATCAGATAGAGCAACAAAAAAAAATAGTTCGTCGCAAAAAATTGAATTTCAATCCGGAATCGACAGAAGTAATTACTATTTAATCTGCTTAAAAATTAATTTTGAGACTATTCCAATTTCGATAATTTGCTATTAGGATCCCGCAGAATCTTCTTCGACCGCTAGTGGTCCTAGGCAAACTGGTTCTATGGCGGTTCATAATGACGATATAATAACAAGAATGAAAAATATAGAAATGATAGTATTAGGAAGACATCGTATTAGACCTTGGTATTTTTCTCCATATCCTCAGGTAGTAAATCTTTATTAATAGAAGTGTAAATAATTTTTATGATTTCTAATTCTTGAATTGCTTCAGTCATTTACCAAATTACCTTGCATTTATATTTGCGAATTCTGTCTAAAAACCAGACGTAGTGAAACTGCATTATTTAACCATAGGGTAAGATTTTTTAAATTACGGTTGGTCCATTGAATCAGTGCATTAAAACAATAATGAATTTCAGAGAAAATGTACTTTGAGACATCCACCAGGCAATGAGATCTATCGCAAAGATACAATATCGTTTTTTGAGATAGATGGTCGCAAGAACAAAATCTACGCTCAAAATTTATGTTTATTAGCCAAATTGTTTCTTGATCATAAAACCTTGTATTACGATACTGATCCTTTCATGTTCTATGTTATGACCGAATATGATGACGTTGGATTTCATATTGTGGGATATTTTTCTAAAGAAAAGGAATCTACTGAAGATTACAACGTGGCTTGTATTTTAACTATGCCGCCTTATCAAAGGAAAGGATATGGAAGACTTCTCATAGAATTCAGTTAGTAAAATATAAAATAAGTATTTATAATTTCTGTTTCATAATGCATTTTTTATTTAGGTTACGAGTTGACAAAATTTGAAGGAAAGACTGGATCTCCAGAGAAACCACTTTCTGATTTGGGACTTTTATCATATCGAAGTTATTGGTCACAAACCATATTAGACATTTTAGTTACAGTTAAACCAACAGAAGATAACGAAAAGCCACAAATAACCATCAAGTGAGTCAATTTCGTCAACTTTTTATAACCCTGATGAATCAAAATTCATTTTTACATTGAATTTTCAGCGAAATTTGTGAACTAACTAGTATCAAAAAAGAAGACGTTGTTTCAACGCTTCAGAATCTAAATTTAATTAATTATTATAAAGGACAATATATCATATCGATAAATCGAGAAACCGTCGCTAATCATATCGCAGCCATGGAGAAAAGAAAACTTAGAATAGATTCCAGTTGCTTGCATTGGACACCGAAGGATTGGTCTAAACGTACCAAGTGGTAGTAAATCTCGCTGATTTAATATGGCACTGAACTGAACATATTTGTGATTTTATCATGCATGAAGCCGTATTTTTCATTGAAATTAGTATGCCTTTGTGTGATGTACTAAGAACATACGCTTATTATGTTTATTTTACTGTAAGTAGATCTCTTTTATTTTACTTCTTTCATTTTATTTCTGCATTGATTCGTTATCTAGAAGAAAAAATTTGAAAAGTATTCAACCAATATCAAGATTATTTTATTCGACCAATAAAACCCACGTTACAATTTACAATTATGAGGCCATCTTGGAAATGGAATTGTATCTTTGATGCTTGGCGTACCTAATAAAACTTTCAAGTACCTTTCAAATCCCATTCCGTAACCGCCTGTAGGAACATTTCCAAATTTTCTTAAATCCAAATACCAATCTAATTTTTCTAGTAAACTATGAGAGATCAATTTTTCTTTCAAAACATTGTAATTATTTTCTCTTAAACTTCCACCGCACAGTTCTCCTACCTCAGGAAAAAGTAAATCAACAGCATCAGCCTGAAATGATCGTTACTCAATAAATGACTAATTAAGCTGAACTTCAATTATACAAGTGATATTTCTTACATATAAATTATCCTGGGATGCCCTAACGTAAAATGGTTTCTTATCTATGGGCCAATTTATAATAAAAACAGGAGCGTTACAGTGCTGGACCAAAAAAATCTCGTGTTCTTTTGATAAATGCTTATGAACATTAATGGGCTGTGCGAGCCGGTCACTATTGGCGCTTAATATTGAACAAGCTTCGTTAAAATCCATTACATGGTAAGGCTGGTTGGTAATTGTATTCAATATGTCATTATTTGGCATTTCAATTGCTTTCCTATAGTGAAATATTTCTTCTTCGCATAAATCTAGTATACTTTTGGTAACAGATTTGATGAGTTTTTCTATTATTTGTAATAATAGTTCAATATTACTCAGAAATGCCACTTCCGCTTCAACCATATGGAATTCAGATAAATGTAAACGTGATTTACTATTTTCCGCTCGAAACGTTGGTCCAAAATGATAAACATTGCATAATGCCCTATAGAAAATAAAATGTCGTTGAAAGATATAAATACATTGGTAAATGTAACGATTAAGTACGAAA
>QBDW01003678.1:0-12082 GCA_003261595.1 Maconellicoccus hirsutus
ATCACGCTCGCGAAACTAGTAGCGGTCGAATTTTCATCGAGAAAGCGATTTTGTTCGAATATTTACGCGTGTGTCGTATCGATATTGTTTTTTTTTTTAATCAAAACGGAAAATGGGGAAGAAAAATTCTCCTCGTACTACCAAGAAACGGCGATTAGTTAGGTAGGCTACATTATTTAAAAATTTTTATTTATAAAAATTTATTTCATTTTTTCGTGTATTTTTAAGCATTATTTATTCGTTTTTTAATTTTTTACTGGTTTATACGTATTATTAATATTCTTTGTTTTTATGAAAATAGGAATTTGTTTAATTATGCCTATACAAATTTGTTATAATGCATGAATAATTTCTCATTTTGATTACAGAACATCGGGACCTGCGAAAAAGGAAAAAGTGTCGTCGGAACCCCCGAAATCTCCTGTACCTTCAACCGTTCTGCATCTACAAACTAGAACCATGCTCAAGTTGCCGTTCAGAGTAGCTGACAACAGGATTTCAATGAGGAAATTTACCTCCATGATAATTCGATCGAAAAAACTTGCCACATCTCCAGTGAAAATCCCGAGGTCTTCTTCCTCTCCTGTTCCTTCACCGTCACCGTCACCGTCACCGTCACTGTCACCGTCACCGTCATCTTCTCCAAAATTAGGCAACCCATCCTTCCAACTGGAATCTTCGTTTGGCTCTACGCATCCTTTTCCTCCGCAATCACTGAAATTATGGGAGATGTGGCGACCTATCACTGTTGGCGAAAAAGATGAGCCAGAGAAGCCCAAGACACCGGATTTAAGTTTATCGGAATAATTTTATATTATATAAGTTTTTAAGAAAGTTGTATATAGTAGTTTTTATATTATAAGTTTATCGGAATAATTTTATATTATATAAGTTTTTAAGAGAGTTGTATATAGTAGTTTTTATATTATATAAGTTTTTAAGAGAGTTGTATATAGTAGTTTTTATATTATATAAGTTTTTAAAAGAGTTGTATATAGTAGTTTTTTTCCCCATTGTGATATTATTTGTTTGATTTTTAACTTTATTAATTTGTACTTTTTTAGACTTTTTTTCTTACTCGTGTACAAATTTTTTTATGTCGAGTAATTGTCGTACATTTCAATTGTTCGTTTTATACGGAATAAATTTTGAAGAATTTTCGTTTTATATACGAGTAAGTACTTAACTACTTACCCAGTACCTAATACCTATACCTACACCTACTACCTAATCGGATAAGATTACCAAAATGTAGAATACACGAGCGAAAAATTTTAATTTTAACGATGCGTGAAGTTTTATATCTCATACACCGGGTACACACGAGAAAAACTTTTCCAGACATAACTTAAAAAATTGGTAGGTGCGTACTACGTACCTTGAAGAGGTGATTCACTCGGAGGCTTTGCCACGATGAGTTCGTCTGAAAACAAATGTAACGAGAAATTAAACGTAAAATACTGAAGGAATAAGCCACTTAGTAAAATATACTTCAAATTTAACCAACATTATCAGTGTAAATTACGACTTTATTTCGGGGGCTATTTCATTTCATGTCATTTCGTTTCCAATTTTACAAGTAAGTAAGTACCTAAGTACGTACATACATTCACCGAATATTTCCTAGCAGAAATACTAAAAAAAATTGACGTAACGTCGCGTCCGAAGAAATAAACTGAACTAACCGCAGCACTTCTAATTTCATAAAATTAATCAACGTTTTACATGCTAAATAAATCAAATCAAATTATGTAAGTGTAGGTGTGTAGCCTATAGTAGAAGCTCGATTATCCAATCCTAATTGGGGCGGAGAGGGATGGAATAGGGTACCCAAAAAAGTCGGATCGCTGATTTTCGTTGAAATTTTATAAAAAACGAAAAAAAATTGATGAGAAGCCTATACGAGTAAAAAGAAGACTTTTTTGCAGCGCGGTTAATCGAAGGTCGCATAAATGATAGGTAAATGGATAGTTGGATACCTAATCGAGGTTCTGCTGCATGAGTAGTGGGTAGTGGGTACTACGCGTACTATTGAAAAGAAAAAACTCGGATCAAACAAATTCGTGTATTTTAGAAATTTTCCAATAGGTACGTACAGTAAAAATTACACAAATCTTAGTTGAACATAAAATGCGATCGTTCTACTCGTATGATGTTGTGATCTCGTGATCTCGTGATCTCCGTTGAAGCCTCGAGATGCAAACGCTCAAGAATATTTCAACAGCAAGATATTTATAACGGAATATATGCCTTTGATGAAGCTCAAAAACATACTCAAATTTACTTCGTACATTTTGCACGCCTTCACATGAGTTGGTTTCTGATTGAGGCACAAAGCTATCGCGTACTTCTTACGGAACCGGATATCGCGATCGTACCAAGGTATATCCAGCATGCCATCGTAAACCGACTGATTCTGTAACATTGAAATCGTGAAGTCAACGTGCTACTCGAAATATCACCATACGTAGCCCATTACGCATTACGCATACGTACTCGGTAGGCTACTCGTACGTCCGTAGTTCGTACTCACCAAGTCCGTAATAGTTTGAGCATTGTAGCAGTAAATAAAAAACGTTATAATCATAATTAACGACATGCTCGCCATTTTAGAAGACAACAACGAATCGTTGGTTTTCTGTAACAAGAGAATGGAGTATACTCGTAGGTATATCAGTTATTATTCGCAGTCGCAGCAACCAGCCACAGCCAGGCAGGAAGGCGCAGGCGCAGGCGCGAATCACGAATCGCGAATAACATGGAGTTTCGTTTAAAGCATGCGGACACGAAAAGGACGATGTCACGTAGGCCTATCTGCTTTTTCGTTTTCGAACCTTTTCAAGAGGAAATACGAACGGAGCACAATTTTCGACGAATTACGAGCTAAATGTACGTAGTACGTAGTACTTTACGAGTATCATTGAAGATATTACGAGTAATAAGCCTACTGTACGAACCTCCACGATGGTAAAAAACAAGGTCAACGTTAACGAGCTAAATATTCCCATCATGTTGATCATCACCATCCACTGCAGCAACTGCGTGACATCTTTGGTGAAGCTGAAACCCAACTCATCAGTAGATACCCAGTCCACTTGTCTCCTTACTTAATATGTATGCTAAATGCTAGCTCACTTCACCTTCTGATGAACTGCTGATGACGAAGGATACGATGAAAGTCGGCATCGAAATTACCACAACAATACCAACCGACCTGTTCGACTCCGGCAGTACGTAACCTTATTCTTTGATCCAACTGCCACCGAAATGCTTTCCAGTATTCCACCATCTGCTGTACCTCCTCTCGCAACAACTCGGCGTGTATTTTTACATTGGTCGTTAAAATGGTATAAAATAATAAATACATAATTAACGCGTGCAACGTCAAAACGTACAACCCTGTTTGGACGCAATTCGACACAAATAACTCCAAGGTACCCTCCACCCTCCAACACATCTTCGTATCATTGGCGCCGCAATGATACCACAATGGGATCACATACGATGTTTTCTCGTCGATAACGCTGGTCCTCGGTACGCTCAAAAATACCGGCAAAGCTATGCCGAATACCATCGCGTAATACGAGCAGAACACCTTCAACACTGTGGATCCTACAAACGCCTCCATCCTCGTTCCAGCCTTTCGCCACCGACTGCGACTGCGACTGCCGCTGCCGCTGCCGTTATCTCTAAGCTTCGATATCAGCTTAAGGACCAGATTCGCGCACCCTTTGTAATATAAAGTCATCGCCAAACTAGTCATGTGCGTTGTTAGTTGACCAATCTGGATACCAATTTCTGACAACTCCGACGTGCTGGTCAGGCCGATTACGATACCGAACGTGCCATAGACAACTAACGAGTAGTAAACGATGAAGCTCGCGAATCCGTAGCCGTACCTTTTATGATTCGCCGCGTTCTCCGTTATTCCTAAAGGCAGTAAAAATACTTTTACGAAAATATTCCAGTACCGGTATTCTAAATCCGCCATTTCCACCATTTTACGAGTAGGTACGTACCCGCAATTGCGAGTACAACTACAACTTCAACTTCACCGTTATATTACTCTAGTCGAACTGAAGGTCTAGCTTAACTACGCATAGCTGAATAAATCGTAGAAATTTTTCTAATCGTCGACGTGGAATTTTCCCACAAAACGAAAACGAATTGCGACGCTAATTTTTCCATAATTGATCGAATTAATAATTCGCATTTTGCATATCTAGGCCTAATTACGTACACGCCCCAGTTGAAGTTGTACTGTAATTTACTCGGAACGTAACTTTTCGTCGAATTACTCGTACCAACATTAACCATTAACAAGTGACAAGTTCGTCGGAAAACTGAAAAGTGAAAGCGTTACCACGAAATGATGACGTCACTTGGCCCCATCTTGAAAAATTTATAGCCAACAGAATTCAAGGATAAAACCAGCATTCACGTATGCACAAAGGTCATCACGACGCGTATTAAAATGTTTCTCTCAACATTTTGCAAAAAATAACCAAAACGTCTAAATGAAACATTTACTCGATCAATCGTACGTAGCTACGTATAAAAAAAATCGACATCCTCGATTTCAAAAAAAGTAAAATACACCGTTTGTATATGTAGTAGGCCTACGTAGTACGTAGTACGTACTACGTACGTAGTATGTACTTTTAAAATACTCGATTGTAAAACCACACGTAATCACTAATCACTAAATTCGTTAAAATTCGAAATTCGAAATTCAACCAATCACAACAGCACACAATATTCAGCACTTGCTCAGGTCTTCGTATATTTTACGCATATGCCACGGATATATATTATGCACCAATAAAATCAACCAAGGATGTTTCATACAGTCCACAGGCAAGTATTCGTCGAGATCATATAACAAAGGTTCATTTTTTGGAGTCACGTTCACTTTTTCCGCGCAGATCCCTGTATTCATTTACATAATTAAACGGTTATTTCGTACTGTACGAGTATATTGCAACGAGTAATGGGACCCACGAAAATTAGTCAAAATACGAGTACATACCTATGTAAACCTTCAATTTAATTACCATAATTAATTTTATATACCTACTCTCCCCTTCACACACATGCCATAAAAACCAGTACAAAAAATCACCAGTAGTTAATACAGTCACCCTTATTCAATTTTAGATTTTTGGCAAATTTTTTCAAAATTTACACCCTTTGCGATAATTTTTTTTTTTGTTGAAATCAATTGTTAACACTTATAAAAAACGCTGAAAACGTAACTTGACACCCCTCTCCTCCTCCTCTGCCTTTTCTGGTTTTAATTGCTTTCTTTTTTTTTTTTTTTACATTATTAAAATCTTGCAAAAACGTCGTTAAGAAACTACAAATATGTAAAATGTCTAAAAACAATTATTAATTTACAAAATTTTAAAATAAACACAGAACTTGAAAAAATCGTCCAAAAAATTACGAAAAACTTGAGAAAAAAACTTCGCGACCCTCTCCGAAGTTTCATCAAACTCTAAAACATTTTTAAGCGAATTTTATAACTTTAATTTTTGTAATTTACCAGTAGGCTAATTTTATTTATGTAATTCACCGGTAATCTCGTACAATGATTTAACCACAATTTGCAGTAATTTACCGTTAATTTACGGTTGGTAATGGTAACCAATACTGATTTAGGTACGATGAATTTGCGGTTTTTCGGTAACTTACCACCAACTTTCCGTATCTACGATAATTACCGATAATTTACTACGGGTACTGGGTACTGGGTACTGGGTAGGCCTATGTTGAAAATTTAACGAAATTCGGTTCGCTCGTTTTCTGGCGTGATGAGGTCACGAAGGAAACTGTCATCATCATTTTATCCATATTAGGTACGACTACGAATATTAAAAATATTCCTTTTAAAATTTCCAAAAATTTTTATTTCGAGTATTTCGCCCTCGAATCACCCCAAACCTTATAGAAATGCTCCAAATGAGTAATTTTTTGCGATGCTGGCAGTTTTGACGAAATTTCAGAAGATACAAAAAAATGAATTTTCCTACAAGACGAAAACATTTCATTTTTGAAGGGGATTAATAAAATCTGACACCGCGTCATAGGGCATATCCCCAACCACCCACAACCCAACACTTGTACAAATACTCGTACATACTACATAGCTGCTGCTGGCTAGTAGCTAGTATCAAGTAGCTACTTACAGCTACCTACATCGACGTACCAGTTAGAAAGACATCCTCCAAATGAATCAATTCGTTGCGAAGGCTCTCCGCGTACAATTTCTCGGCCACATGTAAAGACATCAAGTAGCCAGGACCGTGTAGAAAAGGCGGTATTCGCGCTGCAGAATACATATACGTTGGAAGGTACCTGGCTTAATCGAGGTGAAAATTGTACACGACACGCTTATACTCGTAGTACGTACTACGTACTACGTACAACGAAAAAAGCAACAAAAAAATTACCATTTGTTGCGAGCGCTTCTATGAGGTGCGTCGCGTCGATGTAATTTACCTACGAGGAAATCCTTGGCTTTGTTTTGTTGGACGTTGAAAAGGTACCTTTGTAAATTACTAACGTTAACGTAAACATCGTCGTCGGCTTTCATAAGGAAACGCGAATCTTTACAATGCGTCAACATCCATTTCAACATGAAGATGGATTTCAAGGTTAGATTGTTATAACTATCGACGAATTTCTCGGTAATTACATCGTTATATTTGACACTTTCTTTGGAAGTTTCAACCTACGAGCGTAAGAAATGGCGATCATACCTAGTTACCTAGTACCTACCTACCTACTCGTACATAAGAGTAAAAGTAGCTAAGTGTAAGTACGAGTAATTACGTTGATCTGTGGTTCGGCGCGGATGCCGAGTAGAAATAAAACCAGGATATTATATCGCTGAACATCCTTAGCCCACGTTTCTCGGATCGCTTTCCTTTCATCGAATTTTCGAGCATCCGAGGTTACCATTATTACGGCCAATGGTTTCGTCTTGGAGCATATTTTCGGATCGAAAGCAAAGCTAGAAGTGTCGTTGGTAGGGTTCACGTACAAAGCTACGTCTCGATTTTTATACCTGTGCCAGCCGTCGACATCTTTATCATCTGTAACGTTACGTCCAGCTTTCACATAGGTACAGGTAGAGGTACTCGTAGTCGTATTCGCGATTATTCGAATCGCTTCAAATCCAAACTCACCATATACGCGACGAAAATGTGGTACCAAAATTACCAAAACTATTACGTACACGCAAACCACCGAAACTATCAAAATTTCACGAGCGATTGATTCATCGAACCTCTAAATAAAAGATGAACATCACATCAATTGTTACTCGTAAAATACGTAATTCCTACGTAAAAAGATGATTTACAAACCATATGAATAAATGGAATAAGCCTAATAAGCCAAGCCTTTGATAACACTTATCAAAGGCTCATTTGAAAAAAATAAATCAAACGGTCAAATTTCATTTCAAATTTACTTCTTTAAAGGCCGAGAATTTTTCATATTTAAACACAATCGGATCCAGTCTTGGCAATTAACAACATTTTGCCAATAAACCATTTTAACAATTTTCAGGCAATTTTGCGCAAATACTGAAAAATCATTTTTAATTTAAAACATTGGAATATCGATGATAAAAAAAGAATGAAAACTTGATCGCTTGAGTAGCGACTTTTTAAAGACGAATTTAAGTTTATTGCAAAGTGAAGTAGCCTAGTGCTGAAAAATTGATTTTTGGTAAATTTACTCGTAGGCCCTATAGGTAGGTAGGTAGGTAGGTAGGTAGGTACGCAATAGGTATTGCAATTTTTTCTCGTTTTAATAATATTTTTTGATGTACGATATGTACTCGTATACAGTACCTTCTATGTACCTTCCCTAGTCCCTCCCTACCTTCGTCGTAATAAAACTCTTTTTTTCCTTTCATAATGAAGTGAAAATTTTACACCACTCTTCCTCCATTGTGTGTATTATTATTCTTTTTTTTTAAATTGCGTGACTCATTCTGTAATCTGTGATTCCGTCTCACTCCTTCCCTCGTCATGTTTACGATTCTGGTTTGCTTGTTTGGTTTAGATAATAAAGCAGTAAGTAGGCCTAATTCAGCTTATCATACGTATCATACGTATCATTCAATTTCGGCGATAAAAGTAAACGAAATACGAAACACCACGAAATACATATTATACTGTATTTATTACGCTGAAAAATAATTGAACAAAAATCACCGAAAACAATTACGTTGCCTCCGATCGCAACTTCAAATCGAGGAATACGTACGTACGTACATATGTACATAAGTAGGTATGTATAATTGTACATACTACATAGACGCACGAGTACGTCTACGTCTACGTCTACGTCTACGTCTGGTAAAATTACCAAAATTCAGCCTCGAAAAGATCATCTCAACATTTAGAAAGATCTTCGTACATTCTGTACATGTGATCGGCATTCGTACGATGAGTGAGAAGGATTAATTCGCTGTGCGGCGAATCGCATCTTATTGAAATAGGTTCCATGTAGTATCTGAAAAGAGCTTCGTCCTCTCTAGTGATGTTTAGCATATCGGCGCAAATTCCTACATTAAATACAAATATATTATGTGTATGTGCATGACTGTGTAATATGTGCGATACCAAAGGAGCGACGAGCGACGAGAGGTGTTCCCCGTTCAAGCGCACGTGTCGCATGACCATGACTTGTCTTCAGCAACTCGTAAAAACGTACCAGTGATGAAAATATCCTCCAAATGGACAAACTGAATTTTTAAACTTTGCCGGTAAATTTTCTCAGCCACTTGTAACGACATCAAGTACCCAAGTCCGTTCAAATAATTCGGATAATCATTTTCGCTGTACATGTACCGCGGTACATACCTTTGAAAAGACGAAAAAAATTCTCAAAAATCAGCCCACGGGCCACGGCTCGGCTCGGCTAAGTAGTAAGTAGTAAGTACAAGTACCAGGCTACCAGCTACCGGTATAACTTACCAAGTACTACGAGAATTTCTATGGACAGGTGCAAACGTCACCAGTGAACCAACCAAGAAATCTTCCATTTTATCGTCTTGCACGTTTAAAAGATACTTTCTTAAATTAGTCGCATTAATATAAACGTCGTCGTCGGTTTTCATAAGGAAACGAGCTCTACTACAATGCCTATTCATCCACTTCAACATAAATATCGACTTGAGGGTTAAATTATTATAATTATCGACCAAATTCTCCGCAACGACGTCTTTGTACTTGGCACTCTCGGCAGAAATATTATTCTGTAAAATAAACACACCGGCACACGTTTCAGCATACCTACGCCGTATTGCAAATTCCTCTACGAGTAAATACTCGTATCGTAACAAGGTGCTGTGCTTAGTGTTAGCGTAAGTGTTTACGTCGATGAAAAATTTTTCCGCCATTCCGACCACGAAAAAAACCAATATATTATTTCGCCGCGCGTCTTTGGCCCAAGTTTCTCGGATCGCGTTCCTGGAATCGAAGTTAGCAGCGCTCGAGCAAACCATAACTACGACGAGAGGGCTAGTTTTCGAACAAATTTCAGCGTCTATGTGCGATCGAGATGTTTCTATCGACGGCAGTACGTATTCGGTGGCGTTTCTGCTGACGTTTCTTCCCCATCCTGGTACTGGCACTTGCGGCTCGTCCCAGTATTCATCTACGCGAATCGAAGCGTCGTTGTTAGGGTTAGGTACCTCTCCTCAACATCAACTATGCAAATATCCGCGGCGGCGGCGGTGGCGGCGAGCATATACTTACTCAGCAAGTAAATTAAATGGTACAAATAAAACGCGATCATTAACCACACAAAAGAGACGAAATAAAAATTTCAACACGAACAAGCTTGATCCTCTACGGATTACGAATTGACGCTTCAAGTGGTTAAATAATGATGCCATTTCGTTTATTCGTACAAGTAGCCTTACTTAAATTCTCTATTATATGTACAACCTAATTGTGGTGCAACGGCTGAAACAAGTTGATAATAATTTATTTAAGCGAAAATTATAAAAGAAACAGAAGCAAATAGAAGTTAACCAGTGAGAAACGGCGATTTTTTTTTTTTTGATTAAATTTTTATCAACATTTATAACCGCGTATTTCTTTTTTACTCGTATCTGCTTATAAAAATACATTATTTTTAAAGGTATAATGACGTCACAACTATTTTCATAAATTCACATTATTTTATTTTCATCAATGTCGACATAAACGGGTCTCATCGATTTTATCATTATTTTTCAAAAACTTCGCTCAACAATATACGAGTAAGCCTATTAATTATTATGTAGTACCTGCTACCTACTACCTACTCCTATTTGCTTGAAATCGAATATAATTTGTACGAGTAGGTAATAGGTATACGAATAAGTAGCCGAAATTTAATGGAAAATTCGCTTAAAAATTCCTAAAAAATAACGAAATTTTGTTTAAATTTCATTAAAATTCCTTAAAATTTTACAAAATTACCTATCAGAATTTTTCCAAAAACCTACAGTATTTCTTCGCAATAGCACAAAGTTGCTCAATGCTTGTTTAGAATCGCAAAAACTTGTCAAAATGTAAGTAAAACAGTGCAAAATTGATCAAAACTTGCTTAAAGTTCCTTAAAATTCCACAAAACTGTCAAGATGTCGTTAAAATTGTACAATATTTGCTCAAAATTGCGTAAAAAATGTTAAAATGTTGTTAAAATTACTTACTGATTATACTGGTTTAGTAATATTTACTCAAAATTGCACAAATGTAGTGCAAAACAATTAAATTATTGACAAATTTGGTTAAAATGGCAAAAATCTGCTAAAAAATAGTTATAATTTGTTTAAAACTGCCTAAAGTTCCACAAAACTGTCAAAATGATGTTGAAATTACTCAAAATTCATCAATAATTGCAGAAAATTTTATAAAAACTGTTGAAACGCTGTAAAATTGATCACGAAATCGAACAAAAGTTGAGCAAAACGACCAAGTTACTGAAAAATTTGATCAAATGTGCAAAAAAATTATCAAAATGTTGTTAAAATAGCCTATAATTGATCGAAATTTCTTTAACATTGCTTAAAATCGCACAAAATTGTCAAAATACGTACATACTCGTATGTATTAAATTTAACATAATTTTTAAAAAATTTGGTTACAATTATTTACGTTATCAAACGTTGGGCCAATTTTGAGCAATTTTAAGTTCTAACTGAACTCTCTCTATCAATTTAACCGTTTCGCAAGACTTTTGCACACTTTCGAGCAAATATTAATCAATTTTGAGCAATTTTAACCAAATCTTTCAATAACGTATGCGTTTCGTACGACTTTTGTGCAATTTCGAGCAAATATAAAACAATTTTAACAACATTTCAACACTTTTGCGCAAAGCAACTGTGAGCAAATATTGAGCAATTATAATGACATTTCGACAATTTTGTGCAATTTCAAACTAATAATAATCGATTTTAACGACATTTTAATGGTTTTTAAGCTATTTCAAGCGAATATTGAACAAATTTAAACAATTTTAACGAGTTTTTGGTAATTTTGTTCCATTTTAAATAAATTTTCACCGATTCTACACTATTTTAACAACATTTTATCAGTTTTTGAGCGATTTTGAGCAAATATTGAACAACTTGAAAAAATTTTAGCAACATTTTAACAATTTTGCGCAAATTTTAACAAATTTTCATCAATTTTAAACTACTGCAGCCTACTGAGATAACATTTTCATAGTTTTCTGCAATTTTAACCAAAGTTTTAAATAATTTTGTCGAGTTTGCACAATTTTTGTTAATCCCGATTTCAACTTTTTTCTTTTCCGTCATTTTTTTGAGTTTTTTCTGCACCAGCAATAAGGAGTACAAAATTTTCTGCTTTTTCATAGCGTGTTACCTGCTTTACAACCTCCCTTTCACCTCCCCCTCCGCTTGTGCATGATGGGCGTTAATCAACGATATATTAACGGAAAGAAATTGGGTAAAATAAAATTATCTACATATACATACGTCGTATTGGTTAATCTGAACTTCTGAAGTTTCTCGGGCTCTTACAAAAAATGTCCCACCCTCCCACCT
>QBDW01003684.1:0-16205 GCA_003261595.1 Maconellicoccus hirsutus
GATTTTAGGTTAGAGTGATTGATTTTTGTACAGCTAAATCAAACCTAATCTCTCTTTGAGGAGATATAAAGATCTGAGTGATTTCTCTTCGAAAGGAATCAACCAACGCCAAATAAATTGAAATAATCATACAGGTACACTTCTACATCATACAACGTTGCCAAAATTAAATTACGATTGAGCTTCGCAGGCAATCCCCAAATTGTTTCTATTAATTAATTTTCCAACTGAAAATACCTCAATATTAAGATTTCTTATAAATCATCAAATACATTTTAGAAGGTAGAGTTTTCCAAATTTTTAAATAAAAGCATATTGAAATTTTATTAAAATTACAAGAGAGAATAATTTCATCAGTAATTTTCTTATTTAAAAAAATAATAACAGTAAACCAAAATGTATTGAAAACTTTTACGCTTACATAAATATTTAAAGTATTTTGATTGAAACTTTCAATTTCGAATATTATGTAAATATAAAGGCAAAACCCCTTTTGCGATCAGCGACCAGCCGGTGACTTGTTTTTTCTCCATCGCGTATATTCAGTCATCAATCCCCACACACATTTATGGCTTTCGTAAGATGAATCACTTTCGTTGAAATTTTCAGAATTTCTGCAAAATTTTCATAAAATTCAATACGTTTGCTTGTCAAGGTTGCAACTTCAATTATCGTATCCTTCAGTTGACAGTTTTTCGTTTCACTGGTTGTTATTTTATGTTGAAAAATCGCACAAACGAGTGAAATTTTCGCTCATCGAAAAACGAATTTATCTAAATAGGTGAACTACATGAGGTTAGGATATTGTCAAGGTACGTACGGCGACTATGCGTAGCATTTTATAATAAAGAGCGAGTACCGGTGTGTAAAAATTTCAAGGCTACATGCGAAAACGCCAACTCAACGCATGGAACAAAATTCAGGTACCCGTTTGTGCGGTATTTTCTCCACGTATAATGAGTGTATACGTTTATTATGCAACAATTGTTACTCAGTTTACAATGTAATGCATGCCACTGATCCATAATGCCATGTTTAAATGTAAAACAATGGTCAATTCAGCAGACAAATCATTATTATGTTACAATGTGCGACCATCTTTGCGTCTCTGAATTTCCATGGCATTTGTACCATACGCGTTAGAATATTTTTTCGGAGTAATTTGAATTTCTAGTAATGAGAAATGTTGCTAATAGGTTTTCACACGATGTGATCAATTTTTTGTGTAAAATCGTGTCCATGTTTACATCGGTCTGTTTTTGGAATCATTGAGACGCGTGATCTGCCAATATTACAAAAACATCGAGTAATTCTGCGATGATGATACATACGAGTATTTTATTTTCTCTGTTTTTTGAAAAGATGCCCTGTAAGAGCAATGTCAACTGAGTGGAAAACTTCTTTGGACTTGGAAATTTTTAGAGATGTATAATGACGTCATAACTTCTGTTATTATGCATTATGATGATCGTTGTGATTCAAATTTCTAACCAATTTCAAATCGTTCACGAATACATTAATTTTTTTCATTTTTTTCCTTGAATAAAAACTTCAAACAATCACAATTATTACAGTAAATGAACTTGGAAGATGTTTAGTAACTTTTCACCGGTGTTTGAAAAAAAGATTCAACTTCGAATAAATGACTTAAATTGACTTGAAACAATCACAATTATAGTAAGTAAATGAACTAATAAGATATTTAGGAAATACACCAACATGTTCGTTGGTTTCTATCTACTGCACGATATGATTGAGGAGAGATGTGAGTGTGGATGTGTTTTAATCGGTTCTTTTTATTGCTAAATTTTTCAGCACCATCGCAGTGAGCACAAATATAAGCCATTGTGCCACATTAATCATAATTAATGAAACTTTTATAGGATAAAAATATGAAAATGACTAAAAAAGAAAACAGAGAGTTGAATTTTTTCAGTGTTATCACGTGTTTTATCAGAGAAGAAAAAGATTCACTAAAAGAACGACATGAACAGTGACGTCCTTCTGACGTCATTATACATCTCGAAAAATTTCCAAGTCCGAAGAAGTTTTCCGCTTAGTCGACATTGCTCCCTGAATGTCTGCATCTTGCACCTTTGACACCAGCCGCTGTACATAATTCAACTCCAGTTTTCTTGAACCTCAAATTCAACTTTTTGTAATCCAGTCCGTTAACTGTAATTATGCGATTAAGAGTTCGAACGATGCGCGAAAATGTCATAAAATCTCTTGCGTCGCTTGGCATCGTAACCAGATCTCGAAGTTTTTTCTCTCGTATGCATATTTCGACACATTTTTCACACTCCGCTGCCCCCGGATGTCAACAAGAACACGTCTATTTGGTAACACGATATATGTCCTTTTGGGCGAATTATTAGCTCAATTATTTCCTCAATTAATACTATTATAAGGAGTCGGGCTCGAACACTTGAATTTTCTTCAACTACTTCGCGACGAATTTGTTTTGTTCGCGTTGAACTCGTACCATCTGCGGATCTAGTTTTAGCATGCTTGAGGCACGAAGACAAGTCGAGAATACATAGAAGCAATGGAATTTTTCAAATTCCCTCGCACATCGAAGTTCATTAACACGTTCGTTCTACTCTATTGTTATCCATCTGAGCAGATATAACGCGTGTTATTTTGCTTTCTCGGTAATTCCGTCGAAGTATTGTTGAAACGATGTGCGACAAATCGATACAAATCGAATAAGACCTCGCGTCGTTGTAGAAGTCATTTCATACGTAGTTTCAATTGGAAAGCCCGCAGCTCACATTCATCTTTGTCGTTTCTATTCGATCCGATAGCGGAGGCTGTATACAAATGATATTACTCATCTCGGAATCCACCAATGTGTTTACGATTCGTTGTGGCAACACTGCGGTGCACGAAAAAGCAATCACAGGTAACTTGCTTGCTAAACAAAGAGAATGAAAATATCTCGTCATCGGTCGAGGTCTCGAATAGTAAACTGGTTTCTGCTATAATGAAGAAGCAGTTAAACACCTAAACGTAGCGCCGACGCTTTTTTCCCCCGTAAGATCCGAACCGAAATGAAAAAAAATATTCAACTAGGAAAAAAAAACATTTACCGTAAACATCAACTCGGGTATTTTAGCTGTTATCTACGAGTCGACAACGTACAACCGGCTTTTTATCGTTCAAATATATAGGTCACCGTGGAATGTAGCGTAAAATGGTCAACCATTTTGAGATTTCCCATGGCTCGGACTTTTCCACCATAAATATTCATCTTGGCGACGATAAATCACGCTTTGACGTCTAATTAACGTCGTTACGTGCCAATTAGCTCGATATCATCTTTGTTTTTCTCATTTCGTTATTTTTCGCTTCTGTCTTCTTTAACATTAATTCGTGCTTCTTGGTGAGACAATTTCGATTCGATTAATTTACGTGAAAAAATTTGTTATTTGAAGCGCGTGCAGAAGAAGGAAATCTTCATTATTGAACGTATATCAACTATACGTACAATCGATGGTTCTACCTCCTGCTATGTTTTTTTTTCCACAAGGTAAATATTATACTTGTCTCGTATCGGGTAATTATAATTCCATCGAATATCTGTGTCAACATATGTGTCGAAAAAATGAAAGTATCGACGGATATATCGTTTTATCAACGTGATCGAGCAAATATAATACGACAGGTATCATTATTAGTCGTAAATTACACCAAAATAGATACATTTTTCCTCGTTCCGCGATCCCAATAATTCCGCTATGGGTTACGATGAACGAACCACGTCGTGTTTTCAGCGAAACAGCTTCGATTCGGAAAAACACGGTATCAACGCTCATTCGATGACATCGTGATTAGATTATCTCGCGATTTAATGGAATTGATCAAGGCCAGAAATCGCCTTGTTTAGGATCTCTCGTCAGTAGGCCTCAATTCAGGATGAAGTAGCGAAGTTTTTCGTATCGAAAGATTAATCCTTTTTCAGAACTCGACGTCGATCTGACCGCATCAAGAACGATTGAAACTGAAATCATTTTTGAACGCGAATCAAAAATCCACGTATACGGTATTTCGAAGAATTCCTCGTTAGTTATTCGATTACCCATCTACAGTAGTTCGATTTGTATAATTCTAAGAAACACCTGAAAAGATCGCCGGTCGCGATCCATATACACAACATACCGACACAAACGTCATATTCTTGGCTGAAAGAAACGCTGACGAACTAAAACGTCGAAGATAGACATTATCGCAATTACATTCAATGGTTTATCATATTTATGCTCTAATATTTAATTATAACGAACGTGAAAAAAACTTACATTCGATAGTGTCAATGGAAGGAGTAATTTTTCCAACGCTTTGCGTATCCAATTTGACGGAAAACACTTTACGATACATTTACCGGATTGCGCGATATTTCAATCACAACCATATATTTTACGATATAACTTAATTTCCGACACAGAACTAATCACATTACGAAAACAAACCGTACACGAAAAAATCATAGCAAAAAAAAACGAAAGGAACATATGGCACTGGTAGCACTACGTTTAAAAATACTTGTAATTGGCAATGTAAATCATTTTACATCATTAAACCACACACGTCAATGATGATTTGTCAACAAATAAAAAAAATCATTAAATATATGCAAATATATGTATAAATGATTTTTAACAGTGAAAAACTAAGAAAAACTTCGAAATTCCATACGCGAGTACCACACGTTCACTACGATAAACAACCTAGCACACCTACAGCAACTCCGTGTATAATCGCTTTACTTGTGTGAGACTTGATTTAGACTTGCATGACGAGACAGTGACGCAGTGTTACCAAATGAAAAAACCTAATGTTATTTGAATGCCGGAAATAATGACGATTTTTTGACTTTCGCGTTTATTTCGTTATTGATAGTAAATAATATTCATCTAATTTTATCATTTTTTTCATGAAATTTTTCGAAGTTTTATTCTATCTAATTTATAATTACATTAATTACAAGAGGAGAAACTAAAAAAGAAACAAAATGAATTTTCGTTTTTCATTTCAATTAAGGGTGTGTTCTGCACCGACTGATTAATCATTTTGAACGAGTCAGACTGTTCATAAATATTAACCATTCATCATTTATTAACGTGTGTCAGATGAACGATAATGAACGTTCTTATGTACTGCGTCCCGCTCCCGTCACAGTTTTCCAAAAATATCTCTATCAATTTTCAATTTTTTTGCAATTTTTTTTTGATTTTCATTGTCAATAGCAATCTCTGGTACAGACTGTTGAGACTTTTTGAAAATTTCATTTTCAATCGGTTTTATCCATGTTTAATGTTTCAATGTTCAAACCCAATTTGGGCCAATTTACGCAAAATTCATTTAATTAATTTAAAATATCTCAACTGTCTGTATTTCAAAATTATATAAGCTATCTAATAAAACAAATTTCATCAAAATCCATGCAATATTCATGGAAATATCTTGGGAAAAAGTTTGCACTGATAAGAGAAAAAAATGTAAACATAGAGCATAGACTTGATCCTATGTTTACATAACGTGTTTCAAATTCAAACCATCAATCAGTAAATTAAAACGACGTTCTAATTTAATTTATCGTCTATTTTGTTGATTCTAACTTTAAATTAATCTTGTTATAACACGTCGGAACGATGCAATTAGGTAATTGAAGCGAAAACACAATGCATTAAGTGATTATTTAATGGTACCTCGTCGAAATCCAAGTACCTAACTAGAACTACCTATCGTCGTAAGTTGGGATTATCATATTTGCGCAGAAACTGAGTATTAGAACGAATTAAAATCGTGTCGAAATTATTTGTAAAATTTGGTGATAATAATTCATTTCAATTGTTTTCAGTACATTGTAAAACCACAATAAATCAAAAATCGATGCAACAGTCGTCGAAATTGATCTCATGCGGATTCGCAATAAGTTATAACCGCAACATTGTTTTTATTCCGGTGACTGATTCGAGAATATACAGTTACGGTAATTGTCGGTTTACTTGAATATTACATCGTAACGGTTTGCGTACTACAATCTGCAACTTAGTAAGTATATTATTTTCATCGTCTCGAAAGAACGAGGTTTAGCGCCATAATAAAAAGTACCATTTTGTGCGATAAGGAGTTTTTTAATTGTTGCTATTCATGGCAGGTACACGTGGTTGTTCGGCGAACATACCTATGTGAAATAGGTACGAAAAAAGTCACACGAAGGGGAAGCCAAGGAAGCAATCATCTCAACAAAAGTCTTATTTACATTCGTCATAGAAAGTACGGCTTATACCGGTTTAAATCAACACTGCTTATATCAGCGTTATTAAACGAAAGTATGCCCAAGGTTGAACTGATAAAACGATACGCTAGCGTATGAATTAATTCAATTGAATCTTTAAATTTCCATATAACATGCTGCTTCAATGTTTATAGATATACGCGTTCAGAAAAAATATTCGTCAAGTATAGGTGCTTTTATATCAATGAATTGTGATAGTTTGTATAATAAAGAAGCCGAGCAGTGTTTGGAGTCATATACAGCACAGGTAAGCGATTAAGAAACATTCTTCGGTAATTATATTTTTGCGGAAATAGGTGCGACTGCGAAGTTTTTCACGTGATGTTTGTATAAACTAGGAGGCAAGGTGATTAAAGGTAATTTCTTCGTGGAAAGTTGATTTGTGAATAATTTATGAACCTTCAATTTTTTTTTTTATATTAAATAATTCTACGTTGTAACTAAAATGCATTTTCTTTTTTTTCTTTCGTAATGAAAATACTTGTCAGTTTCGTGCAACGTTTACAACACGAATTGATACAACAATTAAGCTACAAAGAAAAAAAAATGTATTTGTAAATGTTCGTAGTTCATTCCACTGGGCTGTAATGACGGATTTAATTGGTTTACATTCAAATGACTGTAATTTCACTATTTTAATGGCAATAAAAAAGATGCTCGAGGAATAATTTTCATGATGTATTCGATCGTGGTTCCAATACTGGACACACTGAGAGAAAAATATTTTTTTTTTAATTTACGAAACCATACAAAAATAGGAGATGAAATTTACATAAAAATACGTAATTATTATCCATAAAAAAAATATATATTAAAAGAAATTTCATAGTTTATTAGACATTCGTAAATTTGAACTGTTTCTTTAATTTCAAAAAACATTTTATTTCTAATCTTTACCCTCGTATTCATCTTTATCTTGCTTTTTGATTTTTCTTCTAATTTCATCCGCGTGTAGCTTACCTGTTGCTTTCATTCAAATCATACGTACATCGGTTGAGGAAGGAATTAACTGGTACAAACTTATTTGAAATTAAAAATAGATAGAGGAAATCGTTAAAAAATCATCTATTGTTTACAAGCTTGAATTTCGTTTGTAGAAATGGCCCTGAGTACGGTTAGAAATTTATTCAAAAAATATCCACTGGCCTCGAATTGCGCTACCTATGGCTCGATGTGCGTTGGCGCTGAATTTTCGCAACAGTTCATTAAAAAACGAATTTTTGTAAGTATTTGATATTACGTAAGTATTTTGGGTTCTAGAAGTATTCGTTTATTTTACGACATAATCTGGCGTTGAATCGCGTAAAAATGATAATGCGTCACGAACGTATGTGCATGTTTGACAAACAGCTACACTCGTGGAGAGAATTAATATTTTAATGGGACAGATTTCACGGGAATGTTTTATTTTATTATACTACAGAAATATGCCGATTGCTTTTAGGGCTCTATGAATTTTTGATGGAATTTCGATTAATTTTTTCTCATTTTTTTTACGAAGAAATCGCCAAATACCGATGAAGAAATCGATAAAGAAGCATTAAAAAGATACGCAGTTATAGGATTTTGCATCAATCCAAACATATTATATTTATGGTGAGTATTATTTGTCGATACAACGTTTCTAACACGTAACATACTACGACAAAATAAAATTCGATTTTGCACCAGGTACAAATGGCTGGACAAAGCTTATGTGGGCACCGCTACAAAAGTGGTTGTAAAGAAAGTTCTCTTGGATCAATTTATAATGACGCCGCCTTTATACGTAGTATTTTACACTTGTGAGTAAATTTTCAATTTAATTTAGCAGTTGAGCGGAAATTCGCTAATTAATTTGTCTTGCGCAGGTATGAGTCTGATGGAAGGAAAACAAGATCTCCTTGAAGAATGCAAATCTAAATTTGTGCCAACATTTCAAACAAGTTGTTTGTTTTGGATGCCCGTTCAAACTATTAATTTTTTTTTGATTCCGAATAACGTTCGCGTAGCGTATGTGGGAACATGTTCGTTCATATGGATTAATATTTTATGCTGGATTAAAAGAAAGGAATTATAGGAATCGCGATTTATATAATTCTTATATCCTTAGGAAATTGTAGTAATGAAGTCGATTCCATTTGGCGAGTATTACCGAGTAATAATTATGTTATAGTTTGTATTCGTGTTACAGAATTACGACGGCAGCGACGCAGATGTATTAAGAAATCAATAAACGCGACCGTTTTGGTATTGATTAACAATTCGATCGTATTGTAAAATCTTTAGGTGAAACAATACCGCATTCTTGTACATATCTTCGGTAAAGTTATGTTATTGATCTCCGATAAGCTGCCACACAATAGGTGATTCTGCGTATGAGTCATTGTACCTAGCTAGTAGCTACCTACCTGAATCCACGATTGTAAAATCCAATCGTTTTTATATACAGTACGTTGAAAAGAAATTCTAAGAAAAAGAACGTATGTACTGAAGAACATTTTAACATGTATTTGCGACTAACAAATTTTTAAAAAATACAAACACAACTGGGAAAACTAAATAGACAATCACAATCTTATAAGTACAACAACATCTCTTATAGTAAAGTTTTATTAATTTTAAAAGTTATCCAACAAATTATTGTCATCGATTACTATAGAAATGTACTGACACGCAGTCAGCGAGTTTTATCAGTATAATTGGCAACACAGTTACGATAAAAATTAAAACTTCGATATGATTTGAACATGGATATGGATACTCGTATTGTCTCTGAAAATAATTTTCTGATATGTGAAAGATTACTTTTTTTCGATATGTACGTTTGTGAAAAATTTGTAGCTTTAAAGCGAACCATATGCTTAATAACGTGGCAGATTATTCGTTGGTTTTTTATTATTTTTTATGAGGTCACAGCCGTCATACCTCCCGTAAATTTTAATCACAACGCAGTCGTTCGTAGTTTTGTAGTATTGTTTGCGCAGATGATGAATAAATTGTTGGGCGATATGAGGTAGAAGGTAGAAGAGAATTCTAAATTACGAAAAAATAAGTTATACTTAATAACAAATAAAATCCAATAACAACAACATCAACAGGACAATACGCAATAACAAATTGACTGAAAAAAGAATTATCAAAATTGGACAATAGCGCCTTTCGATCATTGTATCAGCGGAATACAACAACTAAATTAAATACGATGAAAAACGAGATACGACGATTCAATCTTGAAATCAAATTCTTTTTTTTTAATAAAAATATATCACGAACCAGGTCGCTGTAAATTTTAAATGAAAAAAAAAAGAAAGGCATGAAACAAAAAACAGCATACAGTATGGGCTGGAAAGAGGCGCAAGAATATTAAGAATCCATCTTCGGCATCTTCCCAGCTGATGGGCGGTTTTGCTTAGAATAACAAGCGAATAATTTTGCGTAACCAATTTATATTCGAGAAAAGATAATAAGCATTGAAACAAAAGGCACGAAGAGATAATTTTTTGGATTGAACGTGAGTTTTCGATTTTGCGAATGCTAGAATATGTAGGCTAAAGTGTTTTGCCGTCGATTTACAACTCGTCGTCTTCGAAATCATTAACAACACCTTGGTATTGTGTTTCTGTTTGCGTTGGATAGCATAATCCTTCGCTTCCGTCCGAACGAATGCAAAATAGCATTGACTCGGTGGCGCTTACTTCGTGATTTACAATTCCATAATATTCTTTCAACTCATCGGCCGGAAACCAAGCTTTTTCTTTTTCTTCCACAACGATAATACCCAAGCATCTAAATTTTTCCAACAGGTATTAGAAATTTGGAATAGTAATGATGTAAAAGTAAAACATATCTACGCAGATGATGCTGCGATAAATCACCGTAAATGGTGTAGGTACTCGTTTTACGTATGAGTACTGACATCATCACGTGTGGCTAAACAATATTTAAATTTAAACGTCGCTAACTACGTAATTTATTCTCTCTAATACGTTCATAGTGCCAAATGTGAGGGTCATTTCACTTTGTGATTGTAAATCAATGGAGAGAGAAAAAACGTGATAAATGATGAAGGAAAGTTGGGCGGTAAGGTATCTGTATTTGTACAATCATGAGAATATCTTCTTTCGCCAAACGAAATATCAGCGATAGTTGGAATTCATAAAAATTGAATCAAAACTCGGATTAAAAAAAAAAATTATTGAAAAAATTTTGTTTCAAATGGGCATGTTATCACTAAGTTACCGGGTGTTTATTTGAAACCCTGACAGTCAGGGATGCAACATCAGAAAAAAAATTTTGATGGCACTGTGACTGTATAAAATTGTAAATCAACTTTTTCTGTTGAATAACTCATCTCAATTGGTGTAAAAATCGTCTTGAACGTCACTTTTATAAAATTACTGGTAAATTTTCATCAGCAAAATTTCGTCAAAAAATCAATTATATGATTTTGTACTTTATCACATCACGGTTTTTTCAACTTTTATAAGATGTTTGTATCACTGCTCTAGTAGGGTTTTAAATGAACACCCTGTAGATCAATGATAAGGACATTTTGATGCTGCCTAAACAACTATAAACAAAGTGCAATAAAATTGCAACATAATTAAATTTAATTAATTTGAATATTTAAATAATCGGCGAAATAACGTACTAGATGAACGCGGTGATTGTAAAACGTGCGTTAAAAAGTGCAAAGTGCAATAACAAAGAAAAAGTGCAAGTAAAATGAGTGCGCGAACACAAAATTTGACCTACTTCATCCTAAATGAAATTTAATATCGAAATGTTCGAGTTGTAAATGCTTTATCTTACATCTTCGCGTTATTAACACTTTTCCGCGATAGATCAAATGACTGAAATGTTTAACGTTGCTGTAATAACGGTTAATGATTATTTCGTTTTGTAAGTAAACTTCTATCTTCATTCGGTAAACGATTTGTAAATGAGCTGTAAAACTAATACGCTTTTCTTACCTCAATATGGCGATTCCGGGTATCCATATAATGGAAATCGATATTAAAAACAGTATAAGAAAAATGGACCATCCGGGCCACTCGTGGAGTTCGGTTTTTCCTTTTTCAGGTACCCACGCCGGATATCCGCTCCCTTTGACCATTATTTCGAGGAAACTCGCCATTAATATTAGAATCATGGCCAAAGGAGAGAAATATTTCCAACATATCTGCCAGTACAGACTCGGACGTGTACCGATCATCAATTCTATGTCATCTGAGAATCTAAAACGAAATAACATCTTGGAGATTCGTAGATATCACGAAGAAACATTTTAACGTCGGATAATTACTTCTTGACACCGTAAACGTATGAAATGGCGATGCACTCGAAAAATGCGATAATGAGTAATGGGAAGTTACCGCTGAAATCGTCGAATAAAGTGAAAACGTAATTTCCAGCTCCGTGCGCGAAACACATCGAAATAATACAACAAAACGAACACAATGCACCTTAAAATGAGAATCTGTTAGAATGGCGAATTCGTCACAACGCTAACAAATATTTTCGTTTTAATGACACCTGTTAGAATTTCTTTGCGTAAATTCGGAAACAATTTCATGTCGACGATGGAGGTAACGACGCCTTCTAATGTACCGAACTGCGAATCTATTCCCAAAGTGAACAACATCAAGAAAAACAACACAGCCCAAAATTGAGCGCCCGGAAATTGATTAATAGCTTCGGTGAAGATTATGAACGCTAATCCAGTACCGGACGCGGTCTACAAAGAAGATTAAACCAGGTAAACGATTTACGGTCGTTGTTAACTGTAATTAGCATTTGCATAGTGCATGATGATACTACACGTAGTACCTACGTATACGCAGACATAATTCCATAACTTACGTTATCTAGCTCCTTTTGTAAATCACATTCGGGAAGGGATATTTCGGTGAAAAATGTCGAATTGTAATGCATCGTTACTGGACCTTGTCCTTCTTTTTTCACTCCGGAATGATTAAAATATCGAAAATGTGGGTTACTCATCGACTCTAATGTCAATCTTTCGCGTTCTTTTAAACAATCCTCGAATGTCATTCGCGCTTTGAAACCTATACCAATGCAACGGAAATGAGTCATCGAGCTCGCAAATACTCCAAGCTTCGTCGCCATTCGTTACGTACCGATGATCGAAAATACTACAATTCCGGCGAACATCGAAGTGAAACAGTTCGTTAATGAGACTGTTATCGCGTCTCGATAGCAATTATTATTCACCGGATTGTAAGAGGAAAACGCTATCAATCCTCCGAAAGCTAAACCCAAACTAAAAAATATTTGCGTTCCTGCCTCCAACCAAACCACCGGATCGGTTAACATGTACCACTGCAACAAATCGTTCCTAATTAAGGTTTCCAAAAGGTACGATAATTACGGCGTGAATAATATTCGTTACTTTTGGAGTGAACAGATGCCATAATCCATCAGACATCCCTTTCAGCGTGATTCCGCGAAAAAAAAATATTACCAAGACAATATAGGGGAATGTAGCTGTCACATATACCACCTAAAACATTCGAAGGTACAATCCAACTTGTCTTGACTCTTGATGTTCTCAAAAATGAGGAGATAAATTTTAATTACCTTTCCCGAAGACGCGATACCCTTTATCATACACAAATACACCAAAATCCAGGCTATTATTAATGCCACAGCTATCTTCCAATTGAAGTCTCTCGGAGTGTTAATGTCTTCGGATATCATTAGCGTTGTTCTATACCAAAAATATTGCGTCGGTGTACTTTTCTTGAAGGAATAACACAAAAACGAACATCACTGATTAATTAAATCCTCGTTTAAAAAATGGTGATAAATTTTTCCTCAAAATTAACACATGATGTCAATACAACTTACCACGCATTCTGGCTCCGGCATGTAAGACCCATTCGGAAAAAACTTATTCGGACACGAATTCCATGGCAATTCTGACTGGAAACTCTGCGAATTAAAAATATCAAAGGTAACTACACCATTCCATTCCGCGGCGTCTTTTTCGAACTTACTTGGGCAAAATAGAACAAACACCAAGCTATAATGGTGTTATAATATAGCGCCACATTAAAGGATACAACAGCGCTGCTGATTCCGATGCCCGCCAAATACGGCGACACTTCATTCCACACTCCGATGGCACCTTTCCTTAAACGTTGTCCAACAGCTAGTTCTAAGTAAAAAATGGGTATCCCTTCGATCGCCAACATGATAAAATATGGTATGAGAAATGCTCCTGAAATAGATCACATTTTACTTGTTACCGTAGTTTCTCTTATCCATATCCATCTTTGGTAAACTTACCTCCTCCGTTTTTTTGAGCCAGATATGGAAATCTCCAAACATTTCCTAAGCCCACAGCATAACCAACAGTCGCGAGTAAAAATGTCAATTTACTATCCCAACTTTCCCGTTCTTCGGTGTCTCCATTTTCCGGATGGAAAATTGGTTTCGTTTCGGACTTCGAGTCCAGATATGATGTACTACTCGATGACTTCAGAACCACGCTCTATTATTGGGTGAATTTGAATTTGAATTTATTTGGCGTATTCTTCGATTTGAATTTGCACTACTTACTTGAGGCTTCTCGTCTTCGAATTTCGTATTGCTTGTCGTTCCGTAAGTACTTTTGGAGTAAGCTCCATTCTCCAGGATTAAACGGTTTTTCATATCCTTGAGTTCTAAACGATCCAAGGATCGTTGAGGGTTTAGGTCTCTAGAGCTTTGTCTACGTACTAAATGAGCAGAATTTGCCATTATTTCACTGTTGTATTGACATTTTCATGTACTGCGTGAATTAATGAAATTCATTAATAGATTTTATGCATGATAATAAGTTCTTATTTTAAATTATAGTTATTCTCTATTTTACAGCCGTATGAATACTATGCATGTTATAGTCAGTGATGTAAATTCGGTTATTTTTTGTCAATAACTAGTCGAAGATGTCATTGGCTAAATTATTTCGATTATTGTTATGTTTTGTACATTTTGAATGTTACTTTGAGATGCTAAAGGCCCACGATACCGGACGTCGTTAAATAAAGATTTTTCGAATTGCACCCGGACTGATAAATGTAGAACGAGTCGCCTACTAATTTTTATAGCAATGTTCTTAGAACTTGGTTTAATTCTCGTTTACTTACAGACTTAAATAGGCAGCCTCTTCGACATTCTAGTAATTTTAAACATTTATTAAGGAGAATATGTATTAGTGAAATTTCTGTAGAATGGTACGAGTATTTTTTATAGACGTAAGTCGTACATCGAATATAAAAAACTTCCTTAACTTTCAAAGTAAACACTCGAAGAAAAGTTTTAGCGGGAATTCGCTTTAGATTTTTTTTCCGAGATCATCCGCGTATTAAACATTTTAACTGAATTTCTGCAGCCGAAATTTCTTCAAAATTACATCTTAAAAGATTGTAAATAGAATAAAAAATTCTTACTTGCTTTGAAAGTCGCGCCACTAAAATGTTAAAAATTAACGTATCGTGTTGCATAAACAAATATCGAATATGATAGAAAGAGGTGAAATTAGATATAGAGAAACTAGCACTTTAACGAAGCAAATATCACGCGATTATATCGTAACGTACAAGCGAAATAATGCATTCGAGTGAGTTATCTTCCATTGAACTCTGGTTAGAAGATTTTTAAAATGGAGGTTAACTTTGGTGAAGCGAGAAGTCCCAGTTTTGTGAAAATACCCCAGAGAGCTTGCGCTGATCAATAGTAACCAGCCTAGCAGAATACACAGCTGGTTAACAACAAACGTGCTTGTATTGCAACAAAACAAATGCGAAAATTTTCAAATTCTCTGTCCGAGTTAACACTCGGAATTGCGAACTTTTTCAATATCGTCTGTTATTTCAATGCTACGCCGTATCTTCAGTTCCTCTTGAAAAAATTAACTCGGAGGTTTTTCATTTAATTAAATATTTCCGCGAGCGCGGTATATACTTTCATGAGGTACGCGAAAGCGTGATACGTTACAAGTTCAAGATATGTCAACTCGAAAAAAATAAACAAGAAATACCTACGTTGGCAGAAAATTTAATTTCGTTACGGTATAATTCATATCCGCGAATAAAAGTCTCGAGATGCCGCGATGCCTCTTATCTGCCTGGAAACTTATACTCATACCTACTTGGTAATTTTTGAAGCTCGTGTAAAGTCTTCGAGATAAAACTTTTCAAATGTTAGCCTTAGGTATAAATTTCACCGCGCCGTATCCTTCTCTGAAATTTACTTTTTTATTATATCGTACATGCCGTAGAAAAATCTCTGTATTCCTGGTGTGAGGTCTTCGACAGGTAGGGAAAGGTTAAAAAATTCAGCAGTTGAACTCAACAAATTTTTCATTTTATATTTATTCAAAAAAGGTGAACATTTGAAACCTGTGATTTCAAAGAGTGCTAAGTGCCACCTTGGTTGAAAATGAGTCATTACCATTTTGGTATACTTGATCTACGCCAGCACATTATGAACCTACTTATTTGCCCGATACCTACCTTTAACAGTTTCAAAATGTGTTCTAAAGAGTCTTTATACAACAAATTTCTATTCGTTAGGATGTAAATACTCTTATGATGTGTATAATTTTCACGTTACAATTTTGATAAAAATTATTAACAAATCATTATTTCGTACTCAAATTGCTAACTTAATCTTTTTTGACTAAAACAGTAATAAAAAAAATGGTATCTAATGTTTGAATTACATTTTTTTTCAATTCTTACCAAAACATGAAATTTTCATATTATACAAATTATTTTAAAAATTGGAAAAAAATGTTAATTTTTATGCAAAAAGGCTGTAAAGGCATCTGACCTTCCCACTGAGCATGATTTTTCTTAGTTTTTAATTTTTTTTTTTTTTTTTTTATATTTTTTTTTTAGCCACGTCGTGT
>QBDW01003686.1:0-13987 GCA_003261595.1 Maconellicoccus hirsutus
ACGACCTCGGCAACATAAATAGAAAGCTCACCCAGCGTCGATTGCGTTTAGCGCTTATGAAACTCAATATCCACCTCTCCTCCCTTCTTCATCACGCTGCTATCGCCATCGCGTTAAAACTTTTCAATAAACAATACGCTACATAACGCGGTAAAAGTTCGAAGGGGGCTGCCAAACATTCAACTTCGCAACGGAGCTTATAATTTGAAAATCTAATACCCCGTTGTTCATTAAAACCGGTATACACGAATACACGAAGTACGATTCGTTATTTAAGGAGAATTCGACGTTTCACCTATTTTGTGGTTCGTCTTTACTACACTAGTCTCGCTCGCGAACATAATTGGTTGGCTCGTTTGGGTCGTTGAATTTTATTACAATGCTAATGGCGAAAAGACTTACCTCGAGCCAGAAATATCCGAAAGTAATTCGGAATCGGAAAACGCCTTGCTCTGAGTAATGATTGTGACCCTCAGAGTGATAGCGATACAATCGCCAGTGATTCCGATGATTTGGTGTCTAATTCGAGTGGCCTAACTTCGGAGACAGACACATCAAGAGACAGCCGTTCCGAGCCGTTAACATCGTCATCTGACACCGATTCTGATTCTTTTGTGTTACAATCAGAGATGAAAAAAAGAAAAACCAGTTTCCACGTCAACGCTGTAGACCACTCCAGTGAAGCTTATCCAATCAGCGGGCCAACTGTTCGTAGAATCATTAGAAAGCAGGGGATCGACTCCACATCAAAACCCCATTCGTCACCAGCCGCTGAAATGAATACTTCGTTCATTTTGCAGTTTCGTCCAGCGGTCTACATGATGGGTAATCGACCACTAGCTAAATTTCTGTGTAACTGGAACAATACGAAACTTCCAGACGATATATATTTCGTAAACAATGATGATCCTATATCGACTACGTTGACGAAATTGAAGCTTAGACCACTGAACGTTGACCAACCTGATTATGTTGTTTTGTCGTTTGGTCTAGTTGACGTGATTTTTCATATTTTAATTTAGAAATTAAAAAAAAAGAAACGTCAAAGGCCCGATGCAAATTCCACCTCATTTCGTTATCTGACGAGAAACGCTGCCGAAACGAACTCCTTCAATACTCCATCGAAGCGAATCTCAAATCTGGAAATAATTTGTAACACCGACAAACCGACTGATCTCGTAATTTCCACTTTTATTTTAGAATTACCATCATCTCAAAATTCGCACCAAAGGCGCAAACAACGCAACCAACGTCAAACGAAAACATTCGCGGTCGCCGACAACCTCCCCGGAGCTGGAATTTTTTAATTTACTTGTTAAAACGAATCTTTATACCTCGATAAATTTACCTATTAGGTAGGAATGCGTGATATTAAAAAACGTTACCCTCGAGGTATTCCGTCGAAGGGTAAAAGCGCCTCTTCAACGTACACGTCTCGATATTCCGCAACGGATTTTCGAGATTTTTTTACACGTCGTCGAATCTTCGAGCGCCACAGACGAAAAGGGGGAATTAAAACGTCGACGGGTCTTCCATTAACGTTGTAGTTGTACCTCGCCTTACACATACCTTCGACTTTGGGATCCAAATCACGTGACTAGGATTTTTTCACATCTAGCCCTTCCGATACGATAAATCGACGTAACATTCCGATACATCATTGTTGCATGAATTATACACATTTTTATCGCCATTTCGCCCGTTCATTTGCACGTATTCCAAAAGGCTATCATTATAGACACGTGTGCCCACTACGAGACGCGCCAGATTAACGCGTAAAAAACTCGTCCGCCATGCTGGCGCGGTAATTGTAACAACGTCGCGCGATATTATCCATATTTTCAAAGGTGTAATTGACGTTGATGGAGTGGAAAAAAACCCTACGTCGATATTTCCAAATATACGATATTTAAAATCCCTATTTACACGAACAACAGATAAGGTTGATATTTTAATGGCAAATTCGACGACGAAGCTGAAGGGATTATCAACCGGACGGGTATATGTCACTGGAGCCGCCAACCCCCTACTCCCACAGCACATTATTTCCCCATGGATGAAATCAGAACATCGTTTAGAGAACGGGAATATGCCCCTGGAGTGAATTCAAGCTATTTAAATTCCTGGGCAGATGCCAATTGGCTGCTCCATTCGTGTCAGCACGATGGTATGTGCTAATGCACAATTTTCCACAAAGTCGACCATCTTCCAGTTGTACCAGTTCACTGACGACATCACAGATCACTCCAATGAACGTTCGCTTTGATATTTCAATCTGCAATATTCGAGGATTCCAATTTTTGCACGATAATGTTGGAGATCTGCTTCGGATCCGACATCCTCATGAGGAACGATCCATTGTTGGAGCTATACCTTCTTCAGCTCATTGCACATCAATTCTTTCGATTCATGTAATGTGGAGCCAGAGTTATCGGCAATACAATTTGAGCCAGGTAATCGTAGATCCGCAAATGTCCAATAATTCCAACACATCAAGTCTCAGTCTATTGCTTGTAAATGCTACTCCTGCAGAATCTGCCAATCATTGCCTTCATTTTGCGATTTTTTGCACAACTTCAACCATTCTACGTCCCGGCAAAGCGTCATGACAGGTTCCCGGCAACTCAGCCAGAGCACCAATCATTTATTCAACATCTGTAGCCCGACACGAGCTTCCTTCATCTTTAACCTTCCTAAGTTTTACCTCAATCGATGACTTCGCAATGACACCACCATAGCACCTCATTTCCAGCACCCTTATTCCCGACCAAACTACCACACCAGATGGAAAACACCCTTAAACAATTATCCACCTCTTCTATCGCCATAATCCGCATCTACCGGTAATAACAACGACCTCCGGTTCATCAAAGTACACGTACAAATTACTCGAACCGAGCTAATTTCCTCCTACGGACCGGAACCTCTATCGTTTGTCCAATTACTTACTCGCCCGTGAATTTTCCACGGATCGTATTGCCTCGCTCGTGAAATTGATATTTCCTATTTGCAGCGTGTATCCTAAATACACAAACGACGTGATTTTCTCCTCAGATGCGTCATTCGTAGTATTTTTCCTTTCGTGGTCCATCCTAATTACACATCTTGTTTCCTTTTCTTCGTCCTTCGTCCTGTCTCCTTTTACTTACACGTGTATACTATGTTTACACTCTTACGTGGTTGTGTATTAGTAAAAAAAAAAACGGTAATTAAGCATTTCATAATGAGACAGGAGAGGATACGGGTGCGATTTCGAGATATATATTGAAAGAAGAGAGGGCAGAGGGTCGTTAATTACCATACACACAAGTGCATATGATTGTGCAGCCCGAAATCCAAGCTTCTACATTGAGGAAAAACATAACTACCCACACGGTCGGTTATCTCATATGGACCAATAAATTCTCTAGTTTTAGTTCACCAGAATGACACCACCAGTGCCACTATTTTTATGAATAAAATATAATTGGCTGTTAGCAACTGTTCCCATTTTCTTCATCTTAGAAAATAATTTAGTTTTCAGTGTTGCAGAGCAGGGCAGAGCAGAAGGTAAGAGCGGGTCACATTTTGGGAAAATAAAAATAAACAAACCAAAAAAAGAAGAAACAAAATATGCGACAGTGGCGCTAATTAACTGCGGTGTCACGCTGGCAAATTAATTTAACGTCACAGATAAAAAAAAATACAAAAATTTACTTTTAAGATGCCCCTTTGACTACGCATATTACAAATAAGGGGAAAATGAGATAACATCTAGCATCGGAAAGAGGGAGGAGCTACGATTGATCTTTATTTACCATATCAACGAGTATCGCGAACACCGAAAACTACGACATTTTCATTCACGCCACCAAAACAACTACTCTATATTCGCGAATCCATTTCGAGTGACCTATTAATAAAACGACCATTCTCTTGCGAGACCACATCGTCGTCCAGCAGACCGAAAACAATGAAAAAGGCCACGTTCATTGCTCCCGAAACCGAGCAGAGGATTACGTTAATGAAAATGTGTACATAAAGGACGCTTATAAGTGCCCTTTTTTTTCGCCATCGGCCAAAGAACCACGACGCGGTGTATCCGCGCAACGGCGTTTTTAGTTTATTTCCACTTTTAATTGAATGTCTCGTAATTATTTTGGGCGATGCGAGTACTCTCGACATAGATAACGTCTAGTTTAATGTAATATTTCCCCGGAAAACTCCGCGTACTGTTATTATATCAATTAACGTTCGTATCCGGGCTCGAAGAACGTGTCCTTAGAGTGATTTAGAATTTTTCATTTTCGCCGTTTTGCAAATAATTGTACAATTTTCTTTTTGCAGTAACACGCAGCGAATAATTTTCCTTTTGGTTAAATCACTTTATGGCACAATTACTCGAAATTCTGTTCCGTGATTCGAATAAGAATTCAAAACCGAGCAATACAAGGTGTCCCGATGTGGTTTAGCACTCCTTCGCCAACGATGCAGTCAATTTATACAGCTTCCATGTTTGTGTGTTTGCCGACTACGCAAATTGAAGGAGCAAAGATATGCTCATAGCTATAACTTTTCAACAAAATGAGATAGAAAAGTCTGGTTTGCGCCATTTAAAAGCGTCGCGCTTTTCTGCCTCAAATTGTTCGTAATAATAACGCCTTAAGCGGAAACTTTTCAGATTTCCTCAAATATTGAAAAAATCAACATCTGAAAAACACGTAATAAAACTGAAATAAAAAAAACTATAGACTGAGCACATTACTGCCCCTTCAATTCATAGGTTTGACATACATGCATACATGAACCTGGTATGAGTTGACTATATCGCTGGTGAAAGGGTGCTACCCTCCATCAGGACACCCTATATATTCACAAAGTAAGCTCATATTCAGCATATCGCTACCTTTCCTGAAAAATCACTATTTTTTCACTACTTTCACTACCTGCGAGATACCCTGATATTTGAAATCTTCCAAAAGAACGTCCAAAAAATGACGAATCAAGCATCCAAGTCTGAACAAAAATAGCATGAGTATGATAGCTCAACCATTAGACCCCTCCGCCTTCCTTCCCCGTTTCCCTTTTGTAACGCTAAATACTTTATTCTCATAAAACAAGAACATGATAAAAATCTCATTCTAATATTACAATCGTTGCTCGTAAACATCAACTTTGGCATTTTCATATCACCCTATGCTACTCTTACCTCCCCCCATCCCCTCTGCACACAACATATGCCTGAATTTCGCCGATAAAAGGTGAATTTTCTGGTTCTCGTGATGAACGTCAATAACGCGAGTAGTTCGCGTGATATTAATAAAACGTTTACTTCCCCCGCCCTGCGTCCTCTCGTCATAGTGTTATTTTAATTTTATATATTTTTTACTTCGACGTTGATCTTTAATGTTATTCGCTTCGGGGAACCGTTCCTTCTGCGTAGCACATATGCATGATGCCAACAAATTCCGCAATACCATGATAAAACGGTATTACCAAGTTAGCGTGGAAGTGGAGGGGGGGGCACCAGATTGCCACGTACAAACTACCACTTCACTAGCGGCGTTTCACGCTTCACGAGTACTCTGCGTATTCATCGCGAGCCTAATAATGGTAGTTGACTGGTTAAACACTGTGTTTAGAAGTTTTAAAAAATAACAGCCCAAAGGCATATCCTGCAGGATACTCATTAATTTAATATGCTCGCCAAATTGGCCATTTTTTATTAGCACACCTCTGTACGAATGATCACAACTTCACGTGAAATAAGGCCGATGAGAGTCACCTCAGAGAAAACCACGTCCACTTATTGAACTCCTGAAGAACGTAACCTGCTGACGTCATCATGTACCCTTGTCCTGCCATCAAGTTTGAATACTTACTTTCCGAACATAATTATACGAATATTTCTACATCGTTACACGTATTTAATAAGGTAATCAAAATTTCATCACAACCCCTTCCCGCCAACATTTCCATTCAAGTCTGACGATACCGCAAACTTTTCCAACAACTTAGCACATCTTACAACGTCGAAATATCGTCTCCGCGATGACCTCATCCAGCATCTCGACTCGGTTACAGAACTCGAGTACCATTATATTTTCCACACGCGTTACAGATATCCGAATTTAGCGCTTTCGAAAAAACTCTTCCCCTTTTTTCGTTACGCTTTCCTCCGAATAATATAACTTTTAACGATCAGATACCCAATTATAAACCGGACGAGGTTGCGAGAGAGAAAAATATATGCTTCCTCAAGAAAAGGTAACTCGCAAACCGTACTGTAGCTACGAAAACTCGAACTTTCTCCAGCTTTCCCCTATTATTTTTCTTCGCAACGCGAAAACTCGCTCATTAATATGAAATACGTACTCTCGGTGTGAAAATTTATGATACAATTATATTTCCAGACTAGTTAATGATTTGCACCCAAGATAAAAAAAAAACTTGAATCTCTTCTATTCCACTCCCGATGAGCCTCCTCTAAGCTCGTTCGACTCGGTCGAATTTCTCCGCCGTTCTCGTCGCCACTATCTTTCTTCGTTTTGCGCCTTGTAGTAGTGAAAAGTTACGCGTACAAATTCCAGCCAAGGTGACTACCCAAATTTCGACGATTTTTCATCTCCGAACGTCTTCCGCGATGAAATACGAAGCGAGAAATTTACCAATTTCACAGCCCCTCGATGATACTATCACCAGACATCGTCAAAAAGTCGCTTTTCCCATGAGAATTTTCTTCTCGAGATATCCAATCAAAGAAGCAATGAAAAATGTCTCAAAAGGACTTCTCTCTCGTGGTCCACATTGATCGCTATAGCATTGGATCCGCTTTATTACAGTTGCCTATACTTCTCACAGAAGAGGCCCCTTCTGTGAGATTTACCCATTAGCGATTTCAGCAACAAGGTTCTTTTCATATCAAATATCATTGCTTCTAAAGCCGGGTCCACACGATCAAATATGTTTGGCAAACACGAACATTTGACAAACATGTTGGATCATCTGGACGCTTGATTACTCTTCAAATATGTTTGATAAGTAGTTGGACCAGTGATTAATTCGGTTTGACGAATTTCAGGACTGTCTTGAATTTTTTGGCATGTTTGTCAAGCAGAATATCAATGCGCATGCGCAGATTGACTTGACACTGATAATTTTTTTTTTTAAATTTTCGCCCTGTACAGCAACTGAGGCTTGTTTTCAGCCTTTTTTTGTGATAAAGAATTAAAAGATATACTTTTGCTACTGCTGTTGTGAATTGTTTTCACTTTTTTTCGTTTGGGGAATAGTTTTGATGAAAGTATGGACTTTAGAATTCATCAATATTTATAGAAGCCACCCCTGCTTGTGGCTAGTAAAAAGCGTAGGGTACAGAGATCGAAATAAAAAAAGATTAGCCTACGAAGAATAGCAGAGGAAGTACAATCAAATGAAAAGTAATTGTACATTGCAAGACGTCAAAAATAAGATCAACAGTTTGCGTACGGCTTGGCGACGGGATGAAAAGAAAAGAAAATCCCAAACATTACCAATGTTAATCAATGCTTGTTTGATATATCATCAATTTAAGATTGGAACGCGTGGACGCATTGACAGGTGCACCAACATCAAACCCAACATGTTTGACAAACATATTTGATGGTCTGGACCCGGCTTAACACCAACACTACCACAATCACTAAAAAAAATCTTATAAATACTTCTTCAAACGCTGAAAATCTACAGTCACCTAAACTTATTACTCCCTTCAAACATCACCGACAATTCTTCCAAATACAATCTCCGCTTCTCATAAACCCTTCAGTCGATTAAAAACGAAGACTACGCGGAGAAATAAGCCCAAGGGTCGTAGTAATCGATATACGCAAAGACGCAGGAAATTTCACGAGATCACTGAAGTAGAAAAGTAACATGGAAACGGAAAGCTTCGTTCGACGAACTGTAATCATTCGGAAGTCTTTTTTTTCTTTGCCAACAAATAAAGAAACTTTCAAAATCTGACTAATATTTAATAGCCAATAGGCTCGGAAATATTTACCGTCTCGAGATTCCCGGGCATGCAGTCCACTCCAAAGTTACCCTTTTTTTCTTCTCGTAATCATCGACGAAATACGAAAGAAAGGAGATTCGGTAGATAGTAAATATAGAAATCCGAGACGACGACTCTTTGAAGTTTTTAAAACTTTGAAATTCGCCATCAAGGAAAGCGGATTCTTTCTCTTGTAAATGAAGAAAAAATATACTCGAAATAACGATAATTTGTCGTGAATTTTGAAACAAAAATTACCCCTAGAAAAGTTACATTACGCAAAAAAACATTTTTTTGCTTAAAGACGAAACTAAAATTTTCATGGTTTTTAATTAGCTTGAAAGCATAGAAGCCTTATTGATGATTTATTTTTTTACTACGAAAAAAACCAAGAAAAATGTTAAAGTGATATGCTTTACTTCTCGCAGATAACTTGTGTCGCGCAGCGGTATAATAAAGTTTGTTCGATCGGCTGCTTTCAAACTCTCTGATCTTTTAGGCATTTTCTTATAAGTTTTTGAAACTTGCACCTTGAATTTTGTCCATCGTGTTATTTAACTTTTTACAAGAAAGCTTCTCTGGCATTTAGGATTTTGCGAAAAGGAGTTATTAATCCTGATGAAAGCCTTGGAAAAGCCATTTTCCAACAAATTTATCCAAATTTCACAACTTATCTGGTCTCCTTTTTTTTCCCACTCATTAATTTGTTTTCCCCTTCCTAGCCAAGAAAATCTCTCTCAGAGATCAATTACGTCATCAATTTTCAATAAAATCAGACCTATGACGTCACTTATTAGGTTTACGCCAATTTCCAAGAAGTCTGAGCATTATTAATTGAATTATGATTAACACAGCTCTCTTTTTATGGACCATCGCACCTATCACACTTTACTCCGCAAACGTAGGAGTAGCAATGGGCACGATGACGTCACCTAAATACCCTCCAAAGGTTTTATTTCGCACCACTCGTATTCTACCTTTAAAAATCAACTCTAATTATAGACAAAAGGAGTAAAATTTTATCGAAAAGGTCTATCTTATCCAATACTTCACTATCACGTTTCTCTCTGCCTTCCCTTCGTTCAAAACAAAGAGCCCGACCGGAAAATTTTTCCAAGCACGTGAGATTTCCATCCCCCCTTCTCAAATTAGCCTCGTATTTTTTCTCTCGTACATACAAATACCTCTCCCTGTAAAGGTATTGTTCTCCGAGCGCATTTTCCGCCTCATCGTAGAAAATTTTCATAATGTGTATAGACTTTTCACGCTTTACTCATCTGGTATTTAAGGCACGTGCCGAGTAAACCGATTGCGAGCTTATACGCTCCGATGATTATTTCTCTCGGACATTTCTCGATAAGCCTTTTTTTCCCAGCATTTTTCTTCCGTCGTCGACGCGTATGAAAAGTAAAAAAATGGCGAGCTTTAATAGTCGGCAAAAGATACACGACTAGCTATACTGAAAACTACCGAGCATGCAAATTACACGCTCTATATTGGCAGACATGTTGAACACCATTTTTGATCGTTTAATGAATAATTCATTTCGCGACGCTTTATGTCATTTGCATTCTTGTTTAATGCACAAGTAGCCCTTCCGTCTTCGTCGACGAGCTCGTTTCCCAAATACCGAAGAAAAAAACACTCCGCACGAGCAACATCGCGGGTGCGCAGCGATTTCAAACGAGCTCAAATCACCGTTGCGGATATAACCTCTGAACTTCCTGGTCTTCTGCTCGGATACGTCGATTTTTCCCAAATTCTGCTTGCTCGTCAGGCGATAAAAGTAGAGGAGTTGGTGAATTGTTAGTGAACTTGGTAAATGATTATTCACTTGCAATATCATTTTAAGGCAGTTATGTGAGGTTTTGGTCAACTCTAGAGAAAAATTTTCGAAACAAAAGTTGTTGCAAATTAAAAGAGGAAAATTTTTTGTATAAATTATTTTTTCGTATCTCCCCAAATTTCACTATATTTTCGCCATTTTGTGGACCCTCGCAAACAGAATAACTCAGCCGGGGTGGTTTTATGAAGCTCGAGGTGACTTGAGAAAAAAATTTTTGCAACAAAAATCGTTGAAAATTAAAAGAGGAAAATTTTTTGTATAAATTATTTTTTTGTATCTCCCCAAATTTCAATATATTTTCGCCATTTTGTGGACCCTCGCAAACAGAATAACTCAATTGGGGCGTTTTTATGAAGCTTGGGGTAACTTAAGAAAAAAATTTTTGAAACAAAAATTGTTGCAAATTAAAAGAGGAAAATTTTCTGTATAAATTATTTTTTCGTATCTCCCCAAATTTCAATATATTTTCGCCATTTTGTGGACCCTCGCAAACAGAATAACTCAATTGGGGCGTTTTTATGAAGCTTGGGGTAACTTAAGAAAAAAATTTTTGAAACAAAAATTGTTGCAAATTAAAAGAGGAAAATTTGTTGTATAAATTATTTTTTTGTATCTCCCCAAATTTCAATATATTTTCGCCATTTTGTGGACCCTCGCAAACAGAATAACTCAGTTGCGGTATTTTTACGTAACTTGGGGTGACTTGAGAAAAAAAATTTTGAAACAAAAGTAGTTGGAAATTTGAAAAAAACATTTTTCGTTTCGAAAATTTTTCTGTTTATTTTCAAATTTCCACTTAATTTCATCGTATTGTTACAAAAGCTACGAAATTTTCTTCATAATCAACTTTTTTATGGAGTTTGACGAAACTTGGACTGTTTTTTTCACATTACTTCTTGAATTAAAGCTATTCAATAAATATCGTATCCCCCCTGCCTTTCTCTATCGCCCCCCAAACAACGAAAACCACCCTCAAAACCTGAACTCCGCTTGCCACCTGCAATCAACAAACGATCCCGCCATTTATTCTCGTCCTATCTATTCGCAGCCTCTTCCGTTCTCCTTCCACAGCACAATGCTTACGTGACGCGTGACGACGCGAAACGCGATGCTTGGCATGCCATTGAGAAACGTGACACGTGACACAAAATAACATATTGAACACGGCGCAGTGTTAATCGTCAAAAACATGCTGATAAAAACGTGACGTCGGGTAAACGCGCGACAACGTACATTTTTCCATTGTAGTTTTTCAATTTTCCTATCATTAAAAAGCTGCTTTGTAAGTAACCGCGATCTTTTTCTGATAATTTTTAAAGTTTTTCATGTGCCGTTCTATTTGTAGTATAATGTTGGTATTTTATTTTTTATTTTTTAAATTAAAAAGATGTTTTACTCTCCTGGATACTTGACATTGATCAAAAAACAAAAATAGGTAAAAAAGCTGTTGGAATAAAAATAAAAAAATGGAAAAAGTAGAAATTAATCTTATTTATTATCCTCGAAAAAGACATCTACTGCAAAAATTGCATCGCTTATGATACATACCGCAAAAAAAGGAGAAAAATTGAAACAAACACACAATCTCCTCGCAAACTCACACAATTGCTCGGCGGTTCCATTAGTTCGAAAAACTTTCCTAATTTAGCGTTTCTACGTAGTAGGTGAGAAAACACGAATAGAAAAGAATCCACATATCCGTATAAGAGAAACGTTTGCGAAACTTATGGACATTTTGTGGCGCGCATATGCGAAGGTCACCGTAACGCTGTCGTATGAGGTGAACTTTAATCTTTCGTTCGGAGTAAGTTATCGCTCGTACAGGTACGGCAGCACATGGCAAAAGCAAAAACCTAAGGAAAAACGAGAAAAGATAGGGTGGAAAGTCGGCGTTTGGTTGGAAGTTTACGCACATCGTTCGAGGGTGTACTCGAAGGTCGACATTAAAGTAATTTTCTTCGAAAAAGCATCGTGTATTTTTTCTGCTTTGTTGCCGAGCTCTCGAGATTCGTACGCGAGCCGCAAAATTATGTAATTTACCAAGTTTTACGTGAGTGAGAGCAGGGGCGTAAGTATGGGGGGGGATGGGGGGATGCTCCCTCCAAATCTGTGAAAATGGCAAAAGTTGGGAAAATCGTGATTTATGAATTTCAAGTTGGGAAATTTTTATTTGGATTAAAATCAGCTACATGAAAATGCAAATCTACTTATTTCCGTTCTTACACTCGTAACATACCAGCAACAAACCCAAGTGTCAGCATTTCGTTTGAACACATTTCCCTATTTTTTGCCAATAATGCATTTTTAAATGTTAGTAGCTTCTGTTCAATTTCTTATCTCATCAGCTGGCGCTAGCGCGCCGGCGCCGGCGCCGCTGGCGATTACGTTGATCGTGGCGACATAATGACAGCTACCCATGAATACACAAGTTACAAGTTACAACAAGTTAGACCGTTAGACGTAAATTAAACCGATAATCCGGTGATTTTCTATTTTTTTCTGTACTTCGACGTGAATTTGAAATAGATACAAGATACCTATATTAATTTTCATAAAATAATGAATAAAGGGACGAGTAAAGTGAAGAGACACAAAGTGCAATGTTGTTCTTGTGATAAAATTTTCAACAGTGACTATAAAAAAGAACATGAAAAAACTACACACAATGGCGCTCATATACAAGTGAAAATTCCGGGTGCTCCAAAGAGTCCTTTTGAACAGGTGAATACCAAAAAGAGGAAACTTTCTGAAGAAAATGACGTAAGTGTAATCAATATCATTTAAAATTTTGTAAAAATTTATTTCAAATTTTATTTTGAAATAATTATTGTATCATCATTTTCTGATTGCCAAATTGAACAATCTTCCTTTCGTGTACCTATTAGAGGACAAAATTGAAATAGGTACCTAATAAAAATATTCAATTTTGAAATGCTACGTGGCAATTAAATCGTAGGTGTGAGTGGTATAATATAATAATATTTATATTTGGCGTATCGCGTATGTATTTTGAAAATTTGAAGTTGATCAATTGATGCAGGGTCAAAATAACTCATTCCGAAGCGAAATTTCCGAAAGTGCTTCTAGTACAAGTACTGCAACTGCAGATGAAATTTCAAGTTCTACAAAGTCAAATGTAAGTGCAACTGCAATTGTAAGTACAAGTGCAGTACGATCGGGTACTGATGTAGAAGAACTAGGAGATGAAAATTTACAAGAGGAAACTACAAACGTGAGTATAAATTAGTAGATAGAAAAAGCCGGTTCTGGGACCGGGTTCTGGAACCGAGGCATACTCCGATGTTAGCGTTTTCCCGCGTGTTCGTAGTGGACGATGTTCGTTGAGTTACGGTCGAAATGATTTTCGTTTGGCGGTTTGGCAAAAAGTACCGAAATGCGGGTTCTGCGACTGCGGGTTCTGGAACCGGTTTATAGTCCGATGTTAGCGTATTCCCGCGTGTTCTTAGTGGACAATGTTCGTTTAGTTACGCTCGAAATGATTTTCGTTTGGCGGTTTGATTCTGAAACCGGTTTATAGCCCGATGTTAGCGTATTCCCGCGTGTCCGTAGCGGCGGGTTCTGCGACCTATACGTAGGTAGTATGTGAAAAAGCGAATTGTACGGCCGAACGATAGATAGCCCGATGATGGCATATTCCCGCGTGTCCGTAGCGGCGGGTTCTGCGACCTATACGTAGGTAGTATGTGAAAAAGCGAATTGTACGGCCGAACGATAGATAGCCCGATGATGGCATATTCCCGCGTGTCCGTAGCGGCGGGCTCTGTCAACTATATACCTACATGAAAAGTCGATTCTAAGACAGCTTGTTAGCTCGATGTTGGCGTAATCCCGCGTGTTCATGGTGAGCGACGCTCACGCTCGCTGAGTTACGTTCGAAATGATTTTTGTTTGTAAGGTTGATAGCCCGATGTTGGCGTAATCTCGCGTGTTCGTGGTGAGCGACGCTCACGCTCGCTGAGTTACGCTCGAAATGATTTTCGTTTGTAAGGTTGATAGCCCGATGTTGGCGTAATCTCGCGTGTTCATGGTGAGCGACGCTCACGCTCGCTGAGTTACGTTCGAAATGATTGCATACGAAAAAATCAAGCAAATAACTGCAGGATACTTCT
>QBDW01003687.1:0-11416 GCA_003261595.1 Maconellicoccus hirsutus
AATGAAAAATTTATCGTATCGAAATTGACATCTGATGTGAAATTTTACCTCCCTCGATTGATTGAATCGTTTCTGCGTACGCCTGAAATTCGAAAACTGTTTTTTTCACAAGTCCCGTTCGGAGAACTTCGGTAATTATCGGAAATACTTCAAATATACGAAATCATCGTAACACTGGAAGTGTTGACAGTTTTTTCAATAATTAAATACAAAATAAAAGACGTGATACGTGTTTGATAAAATGAAATGAACTTTATTAATTATTAATATAAAGGGAGAAGTGGAATGTAAGTAAAAATTTCCATTTTGTAACCAAAATGGAAATTTTCATTTGCGTTTCAATTTTCCCTTTATATTAATAATTAATAAAGTTCATTTTATTTTATCAAACACGTATCACATCTTTTATTTTTTATTTAATTAAAAAAAAAACCTGTCAAAAGGTATCCAAATTATTCCGAAAGGGACTTGTGAAAAAATATCTTCGAATTTCGGGTGTACGCAGAATTATTGTAATTTTTTTTCCAGCACTGAAAATTCGTTTCTATTGCGATCAATTTTGAAATTGATTTTACATTTGGATATGAATTTTTTTGCGACGTAAGACGTATTTGAAAACATCTGTTTTCATGATGACGTTTATTTGTGCTAAATTGAAATTTTTGCTTTTTCGCTCATGTTGTCATATACATCATGCCAATTTGTTCACTTGTTCTAGTTATTCGATTGCCCTAAAATTTTTCAATTCGACGAATTTTACGTTTTTTAAGGGCTTTTGTATACATAACATATCAACGAAGGAAATTAAAATCAAAGGTGCATATTTTTCGAAGCGATTTATTGCCAACTTGAACTAGACCAAGCTAAGGTACCTGATCTTTACCTATCTGGTTTTCTTGAAAGTTGCTAGTAAACCTGTATTATGCTGTGCCATGTGAGTGTAGAATAATTGTAGAAATTATACCGCTTCGGACTTTCTCCATGTCGTTTCTTTATGGAAGAGCCTCTGATTTGTGTCTTTCACTAGAAATACGTAAGAGAAAAATATACTTATACGAACCATCAAATTGAAGACAATTATTGTGCATGTTATGGCGTGTAAAAAAAAACTTCAGGTCATCGAATATTTGTAAATTGAATTGCTCGAAAATTTTTAAATAAAATGTTATGTACGATTTTTTAAAGGATTTCACATCTACGTCTATTAAAAAACATAAAATTTGATAAAATGCAATCATCTGTATTTTTGTTGATTTGGAAAAAGGTCGAACTTTCAACTTCACTCGATTTTATTTTCGTTTATTACCCATCGATTAAAACGCATTACTCGAAATAACTCGCGTTTTAAATTCGTACCGAAATTCGCCACAATTACGATAATAAAATTAAACGATAAGATAAATTCAAAATTTGTTATCTTTCAAAAAAAAACAAATTCTGCGAAAATTTCGATAATCTATGTCTTGAACTCTTCTTCGTTCGTTTGCAATTAAAAAACGTTCCCATTTTTGTACGAGATAAACATGTACTAGATGAAAAGTTGGATTTACAGCGTTTGTTTTACGTATACTACCTGCTATCAAATTTTACGTGTGCGAAGAATTTAATGTTGTGCTAGGAGTTGGTTGGCACTTGTGGAGTGTTTGTGTTCGAGTTTCGGCGTCTTGTGTTGTGAATTAAGTCACCATTGTTTTTCACGTCTGAAAGCAAGTAAGAGGGAATTCGTATTTGTTGTAGTTTTTTCATTTATTTTTCACGTAAATTGTGCACTATTTAGACAATATGAAAAAATTAGGGAAATTAATTCCGCTGATGAAATCATGTAAATTTGTTGGACGCATTAACGGAAAAATTAATACATTTTTCGAGTAATTTTAAAGAAAAATTTTCTAACACGCGAATATTATGCACGATTAGGTGAAATTTTTTACGCAGGGTGAACTCGGTGTATTATGGAAATATTTTAGTCGTTCGTAGACGAAATATTAGAATGAAAATACCGACGAAATTTTTTGTTATTCTTCAAAAGAACGGAAATACTCGAGATTAAGGTCTTTAAGATCGTATGACTTGGATCGTTAACATAGGTAATTATTCGTCGAGTAAAGATACGTCGAGGCGAGTAGAGAGGAAAAAGGAGGTAACAATCGGTACATATTTGACGTTTGCGTAGTCATTTCGCCCGAAGAATGTGACACTTTTTTTTGGCCGTTAGTCAAGTAGCGCAATGAAGAAAAAATTGTTTTTGTTTATAATTTTTTGTTCGACGGTGACGTAAAAGTGTATTTTTTATAGGCCGCAGGCTCTACTAATTACACACCTCTTTTTTAGTCGGGTTATTTTAAAAAGTTAACATTCGAAATATTGGGTAGTGCCAATTGTTGGCGATGCTGACGTGAAAAAAAAAACGCTCTTTCGTGCCGAAGCAAAGGCGTAATTTTTTTTCGCCAATCGGTATTTCGTCGACGGTTATTAATAGAAGACATTTTATCAATACGTGGGTTGTTTTTGTAACATCGGGTGAAAGTGTGTGTAGAATTTGAATGGATAATCGACCGAAATACGAGTATGGTGTTGAGGGATGTAACGAAATTGAAATTTCTCCCCTGTAAAAGGGTATTTTTTCAAGAGGTTAAGAGAGAGTATGAAATTTAAGCTACTATCGTTCGCTTTGGAGCAGTGGACAAGTTCGAATTTGTGTGATATGAAATTTCAAAGGGCAAAATTATAAACTTTGATCGGATCATTTGCCAGTTACGTAATAATTTTATCGGAAACGCGAACACGAAATTGCGATATTATTTCGTCGATTGAGGTTTTTTTCTTTGAAAAGCTATAGGCAGATGAACGTAGGCGATCTGCCTCTACGTCCAGATTTTGATGATATTTGGGAGCTTGACTTTTGAGGAGGGTGAGGCGTCAAAAAAAGTAACTTAGAGGGGGTGAATACCCCCTTCTACCAAATAAGCTAGTATTTGTCCTCCTAGATTTTATCTTTAAAATGGAAATATATAGTCGCGGTGATTATCTTCGATACTTTTATTTAAAATAATATAAGTAGTTAGGTATGTACTTGTTTTTTTCCTTTTTTTTTGCACCTTATAGTCCTTACATAAATATTAGTGAAATGGTACCATATCAAGTTATGGGTATATCCGTGTATACATTTTGACCTAAAGTGAGTCTCGTCAAGTTTACCTTCGTTTCCGTTTGTACGTTCTTTGGAGCATTGACGGTTTTGACCTTGTGGTTTTTTTTCCTCGTCTACGTTATGGAAGGGTATACACGTAAAACATTACGCACGTCACCCGACGAGGGGAGTGTTGGGCGAAGAAGAGAGAAAAAACGGTTGATTATTGGCCACATGGCTTAAATACTTGATCAGGCGATTATTTCTCGTTTACGGATGTGACGTGTTGGACACGACGAAGGTGTCACGATGAACGCCCATTCGATGAATTTTAAATCAGACCGAATATGAAGAGAAATACAAGCGGTAGGTAATTTTTCGAGGGAAATCCACCGTTTAATGAATGACATATTATAACCGCAATTTAATAAAACGGAAAATTTATGCGAACGAGGACTCGTTACTATGTCTATGGCGAAAGTATGCATAAAATACCGATAATCGGTGTTGGTGACGTAGAAAGGTAAATGATTGATTTTCATTCGCATCGTTACGATCGTGTGCGAATAGCGATGTACAAAATTTTTATTTCGCCTTTTTTTTCGCCTGGGAAAACGGCCTTCGTAATTTAATAACGACGACGGTACGGTAATGAGTTTATTTAACGCGCTGTTTAAGATCTCTCATAATCGTTTGTCTCGTGACCTCGTTTCCGCGTTTGCCATTTTTTCGCACCCTTACGAAGTGTGGGTGTTTTAGTCGAGTTCTCGAGTTTTTTTCGTGTCTGGAGATGTAGGTGTATTGTCGAATAGAAGCTATCGACTGTGAATAGTGGAAAAAGATACAAGTAGTTTTCCATCGAGTAATTCCTTTTTCTGAACAAGCGCTTTTTCCGGTTTAATGCTTCGTTTAAATATTCATGCGGGAAATACGACAGACGCGGTATGTTTCGTAGTTTTTTTCCCTTTTCGTTGGAATGTAATCAATCGTGATTAATCTTTGATTGGAGTTGATATATGGTACAATATAATTCAAGTTCAGTGGAGCAACCGTTGAGCAATTAAATGGGTTTTGAAGGTTTTAAAGTGACAAAAAGAACTGTTTTTTGCTGGAGGAGTCGTTTTTGAATTTTTTCCCCAATTTAGAATTTTTTTGTCAAGTTGTGGATTAAATGACCAGCAAGAAATCTGAAAAGAATTGGAAGAATTGGGATGTATCATATTTTCATTCAATTTTTTTTAATGTTTATCAATTTCCGAGAAAAAAATTAAATTTTTAGGAAAATTGATGAATTATTAAAAATAAAATTTGTTACTATTAAATAAGAATTGAAAAATTACTCAAATAAACAATAAATTTTACAAAAATAAGTTGAAGTTTTAATGATTTTCAAAATTTATTTTTAGTGTTATGAAAAATTTCAATTTTGGTAAATTTTTTAACATGGAAAAATGCTCTAAAGTCGACAAAATGTTACGATTGCATTTAGATGATCGCAATTTTAGAAATAGAAAGTTTCAATTTTGGTTTTCCCCTCTCCCCCTCTCACAATCCTGAGACAAAAAGAAGGGATTTTATTGTCAAAAGACAATATGAAGTGATGACGTGTTGAGAAGTGCGAAATTTTGAATTGCTCAGCTTGGTAGATAGATGTGACTGTTTAAATGACGTCATAGGCTTTTTGGGTTACACAAACCACAACATGGAAAATCTGTAAATTCACGTTGTAAAACGTGAAAATTTCCGCTCGAATAAATGTACGTTATAAGTTTAGGTAAATTTTTACAAGTGATTAAAATTTGATTATTTTGTGCAATTTATCTAATGATACGAATACAAAAATGGCTACTTTTACACATTCGAATAATCTTTTACTACGTTGTTACTTCATAATTTCATTTTTTTTTGAGAAAAGAACGTTCAAGATTAGCATGTAGCTATTGAGTATCGACTCCTTTTTGTAACCACTGTCCGGTTCTTTCTCAAATAAGCAGTATTTCGTGGCGTAAGATTTTTAGTACGATAGAGGTATAAGAGTATATATTTTTTCTTCGAACATTTTTATTAAAAGAAAATGTAACAAGAGAAAACTCAACAATGAAAATATTTAAAAAGACGAATCCTTTTTTTTTTTAAAGAAGTTTGCGAGGAAAATATATGAAAAATTTAATTACATTATCTTGAATGTAGCAAAATTCTTTGTTTTTATTCGTAGCTTTTATCTAAACGAAGCACGTTTATTATTAATTTCACAAAATTTTCATTATTGATGGATTTTATTCGGGCACATTCTAACTATTATATTTTCCCAATCAATTAGTATTTCCAAAAAGTACTTCGACTCTTTCTTTTAAAAAGAGTATTTATGCACTTTTATGTCATCGGATGTACATACGCTTTTTCATAGTCTACTTGTTGATCTAGCGAAAAATTTCCATTATTATTTTACGCGCACTACATACGTTTCAAGGTGTCTTCGAACCGGCGAACAGGTAAATGAGCTCATTTAAATGGGCTACCGAGACGCATTGCTGATACGAAGTAGAGGGGTTAATAATGGTTCGACTATCGCGTCAGATATTAATAACAACGTGACGAAAATTTTTCAAGTTTTACTAACCACTACTTGGCGTATTCTCGTTAAAACATAATTGCATTGTTTATTGTAAAATTTTTCACGGACGTCATCGAGAAATTATTAAAATGCTGGATACACCCGGCGCTTTACCGCAAAGTGATTCATTGGTATTGAAAATTTTCGTTTTTTTTCGTACTGCTGCTGAAGGGGGGAGGGTTTATTCAATGTGATTATCGGAGACCCTTGAAGTCAATTTTTGTATTGCAATGCAAAGATAAAGGTATTTTATGATGATTGCCACAAAGCGCACTTAATTTGGTCCATTAGAAGCTGAGATATTGCGATTTTATACGAAATTTTGTCCTCTTATCGAATATCTTCATATAAGTTACGTACGATTTACCTAAATCGAGAAATTTCAATTTTTTTTTGGAAAAACATGCGATTTCATGCATTACGAAATCTTTAAATGCAAATATAAAGCAGTTAATTAATGATTTTAAGTAAAAATTGAATTATGCCTTTTTTGTAGAGAATAAAATTACTTTTTCAATGTTATTAAGATATTATACGAGTGCGTACAATACAAACATACTTCAACAACAGATATTCTCGTTCAAGCTGCTGTTACTACGTAAAATTGTATCAAACTGAAAATTTTATATACCATTGGTAAGGTAATTTTATTCTTTACGAAAAAAGTTTAATTTAATTTTTATCCAAAATTACTCATTAACCGCTTTATATCACTTTTAAGTTTCATACGCTGTAAGGCGCGTAACGAGATGCCAACCTATGACGTCACGCCACCGCACAAGCTCGAAAACTTGAAAAATTAATAACTCCGTAATTAATTAATATTTTTTTGCGATTCCAACGGCTATATCCTTTAAATGTAGACCTCTAATGAAACATGTTTTAACCAAAATTATCAGGAAGAATTTTTCAAACAAACCGTTCGCGAACGATTCGCACGAAAATCTTACCGAAATCGTTCACTTGAAAGAATCGCACAAAATACCTTCTTCAAAATCATCAATCACTCAACCTAGTAAAATCAAAACATCGAAATCGTTCGTAAACGATTCATACATAAATCTCACCTGAATCGTTCACCTAAATGAATCATATATCTCACCTCTCACGTACAAAAAAATCAACGAAATGAATTCTATGTGACTTTAAGAGTTGTACTCCATCGTTTAATCGTCGATGTATCAAGATTTCAGAGAAGGCATTTCTTGACATGGTTTTGGTTTTTTATCAGACCAATTATTATTACGTTGTTGGTAAATGTAAAAAAAATACTAGATTTAAATATACGCTTTATCTGAAGCGTGCCCTGAAATACGAATATGTTATCGATATTATCATTTTTAACTCGACTGATAATTCGGGTTGAAGGGGCATGAGTCCAAGATGTATTCGTATTAAATACCATATCTCATGAACGATTAGTCAACATACAAATTGATCGATGCAACGTTGCCATCTTGAATCTAGACTGAATTGCTGATGATTGGGAAAATTTCATATGAAATATTTTACTTCGGTAAAAATTGCACCTGTAGGCGTAAGTAGTATTATTGTACAAAGAGGAAGATGTAAATTAGTGGAAAAGCGACGTTATACGACCTTGTTGCATTATGTGAGTAATGTGGTAAAAAATATAACGTACTCGATGAACACTTTTTTACGAGAAGAGATCGCGAAAATCTTTCAAGTGTAGACAATGTAAAATCCTTCGATTTTTAGTCACGAATCCCGTATTTGAAGTTGTCAGCGTAGTCATTTGTGATGCAGAATGAACTCGTAAATATACCGAAAATCAACAATAACGTAGCAATTTTCCTGGTAAAAGAAGGTGCAAGTTCGATCGAGGTTGAAATTTCTCTTTTCATGTCTCGTTTCAACATGAAAAACAAGATAATGTTTCCACGTGAATGTTCCATTGATTTACGAGGTTTCTTAAGAATTTTCTGATATTTAATAAACAAAAAACCATATTCGGCGAGTTTCGAGGTATTATCTACTTCATCGAAGATATGTTTTATTTTATAATTCGATTACGGTGTCGATTACATTTCCTCTTTTGTATCTCCTCCGCCTTTTCTTTGGTTTTCTACGTTGTTGTTTTTTCTTCACAAAAAGTGGAGTATTTTTTTTAAAGAACGGGCGAGTTTTTTCATATATGTTGGAAAGCGGCGTTTATCAAAAAACGAGCTTTCTTCGAAAAATAACGAAGTTCATTTAAACTCGTTTGTATATTTTCGAAGAATTCGTTTATGGATTTACTTCGTGTCATATTATTCTCGGTTCAAATGGCCATGAGGTACGAAAGAGTAAAAAATTATCGATTATGGTTAAAATCACACTAAAAATTAAACAAAATAACCGCGAAACCAAAATGCCGGAATAAAGATTTACCTTAATATCAACGTATATTTTTGACGTGAAATTTTATTAGTTTTTTTTTTCGATAGATATAAGCTTCGATGTGGCGTGTATGAAATTAATGATTTTTCCCTCGAAAGTATGTCATAAAGCGACGTTAAATATTCAATTTATTCATCGAAAATTTCAACGATCAAGGTTTAACCTTTTGGAAATTCGAGAATTATTCGACGAAATCTAAGCTTTTGAATTTCGGTTGAATATTCGCTCGTGGCGAACTTGACTCGTGTTATTTTACGTAGCAGTAAATTAATTGTTTTGTACATTGATCGTTACACAGCCGAAAGAAAAAAAAACAGCTGCAAAATGATATCGCGTTTGACCTTGAAATTAAATCATAATGCGTGTATGTGTATACGCGAAACTTAAAAGGTACGATTAAATAGCCGAAAGTTCTAACGGAAGGATTATCCGGTATCTAAATGAAAATCCTATGACAATTGTTTTGAATTTTTCCCCTAAATGAAAATTCGTCGAGTGTTTCGCCACAACTGAGTCATTTGTAATTGTTATTTCAACATGTAGGAATTTTTTGTTTTTCGTGACAACGTGTTTTGGGAGTAAAAAAGGTTTTTTTTTAGAAAAAAATAAACAACCAATGGATTTCGAACGTGCTTTTGCGAATCGGAAGGTAATAAAAGGTAAAATATCAATTAGGACGATTCAACATCGATGGATTTTTTTGTACAAATTTTAATAATATTCGAACAAGCGTAGGAATTTCGTTAAAGCGAACCTCGATTACGGCTTAATTGTTATACAAGCACCGAGATAGAAAATTTCGTTTTTTATTTCCTGTTTAACAGCTTTTCAGCGCGTTAGGGAATTAAAAAAAAAGGGGGCTTGTCGTTAGACTCGACAGGCGGGGTGTAAAAAATACGTATAAACGTAATTAATTTAATGTACATACACATACTCGCGCACTTTTTTGGAACATGATTAATATACACGTTGTAAATGAAATATTAACCTTACGTCTCGTTTGACCGTCTGTTACCGCGTATAAAAGGGAAACCAATCAATGTTTAATTAATACGAAATTTTTATTCGCAAAAAAATTTGTTGTTTTTGGGGTTAACCTGTAGTGCTTATCATTAGTGTGTTTCTCGAGCAAAAAATTGTCTGGTGATTAAAGTAGTATTTGTTTGCAGATTAAATGGATCAAAGTTCAATCACTTGGGTGGAAGGCGCTATGGGCGCTGTGAAAGCTTTCTCGTTTATTTGCGACGTGATCACGTACCCTGTGTACTTGCTTTTACAAAGACCATGGGAAAAACGAAGGCAATCGTCGAAACCAAAAGTAAGTTAACATGGGTTAATTATATAATCGTATTTGTTTTGGCGTACATTCAAAATGGCCTTGTGAATACTTGAATTTTCTCCGTCTCTCTGTGCATGTGCAATTGTCTGCACTGAAACATCGAAATTAATGCAATGTGCTACTAAACTCTCGAGGTATTCATTTGTGAAAATCAAGTTGCGGGGTTTTCAGGGAGATTACCTTGATCGATGTGGTAGTGTTTCCTCGAGCGAATTATTTTATGAAAAAAAAAAGCAAAAAACAGGTTCAAATTTCATTTTATTAATCGTCGGTTTTGATGACCGCTAACTAACCTGTACCATTCTACCATCGAGTATTTATTTATAAATCCTCCAATGGTTAAAAAAAAACGCGTCGATGTATCATAACAACTCGAAAAATATTCGCCAAGATTTTTAGCAGTAATCCGCAGTAATCGACGAATTCGCGTGGAGCGTAATCGTAACCCTCCTCCCCTTCCCACTTCGCCATCAATCCATCGAACATTTTTTGTGATGATAAAGTTTAGAACTCGAAAATACATTTTTTTCTTTTTCCTAACAAGGTATCCAACGAATGGTGATATAGTGAAAGTAGTAAAAAAAAGTAGTGAAAAAGAAATGAATTTTCTCAAAAACTAATGCTATAATGAAAAAACCCGAGAACACGAAATATTTAAAAAAAAAAATTACCCGAAAATTGTCCATCTTTGTTAAATGATTGGAAATTATTTATTAATTGGCAGCACTGTTGAAATATGTGATGTCATAACTCGTACATATTTTTTAAATAAACATACAATGCGTTTATTTTTTTATAATTTTAATTTTTTCTCCAAATACAAATTTTTTTCTAATCTGAAATTTGACCTCGTTGAAGAACGGGGGGGAGGAGGAGATATTGTCAAGAATTTTATCAGTAACGGTTTTAGTTGTTATCGGTTTTGGTGGTAAAGCCATTTTTCCGTATTTAAATTCCGCTTAATGAAACTTCACCTACCTGAGATATTCCCAAGGACTTCTTCTTCTTCAAAAAGTGTCCAGATGAATGAGCAAGCTGGTGCAATTAAAAATTTTATAAGAGCTTCCTGAGGTGCATACGTGTAAACTGTGATCGTCATTACCGAAAGGTGTAACCGCCAAGTCATAGAATTGGCGTTAGTGACGAAATTTGGTTGACGGCACGTATAAATGTGTGTTTATCGAAAGACATGAATTTTGAAAGTTATACTTTTTATCATAAAGTGGACACTTTTATCGCCTGTTTACGTCAAAGTCTTATATAAGTGATAGCACATTCGATGCCACCTCATCCACCAAAACAATGGTTTTCCTGTAGTTGAGTTGAATTTGTCGTTTTACGACCTTTTGTCGCATATGACGATCAAAAACATTGTACGTCTAGAAAGAATACGAAAAACGCGATGATTTTATTGTACGAAATTATTAGCGGCAGAAAATTGTAAAATTTCGTTTATGGTGTTCTTCGATCGAAGATCGTGAAAAAGGTTTGAAATGTTTCGTAAATGTAATTTACTAAAATGTCTGTTTCGAGTTTCATCGCTCAAAGTGGCGCCTAAGAAGAAAATAATGGTAAGTTTCGGATTGAGGACATACGCCGAAAAATCGCGTGTGCCGTGATTATTAAATCGTTAATTTTTTCAAATTGAACAAATCAATGTAGTGGAATGGTAATTAATTGTCAATGCTTTAGCGTTATTCTAATGAGGTTAATTAATGCTTAGCGTTTGAATGGACGTATATGTTTGCTTATTTCGTCGGTTTGAAATTTTCCAACATTTTTGCCTACAAGGTACTCGAAAAAGTTGGGGGATATCGACTAGTTGAACGGTGTTGCGAATTTTTTTCGACCAGATTTCCATATTTCAATGCGATATTATCACCCGCATCAAAAGATTTTGTTGATTCGGTAAATATTTGATTTTATACGTTTG
>QBDW01003696.1:0-15035 GCA_003261595.1 Maconellicoccus hirsutus
AGTAAGAACTAAACAGTTGAACTGAAATTTGCAAAAGTAACTTGCCCTACAAGAGGAGAGTTCATCATTCTTTCAATTAATCACGTCTTGATTATTATCGTGAGTTTAATTAAATTGCATATCTAGGTATTTTGCTATTAATTTGATTCGTGATATAAGCTATCGATCTTTCGAAATGAACTGACAAGTAATGAGTAATTCGATCACTAATATCGCAACGAGGAGAAAAAAATATCCAATATTTCAACGCTAAATATCATTTTAGCGATCTCAGTAAATTACAAAGTAACTGGTCCGTATTTCTAATCACTTTGATATGTTTTTCAACAGGTCGTTGTATATACGATGCTGGATATTTGCCTGGTACTTCTATCGATGTACGCGATAATCAACGGTCAGACTTTGGATGGTTACAAAACAGACGTCTACGTTAAGGATATGTTTCATATGCCTATTCCGATCCTAGAGAAAGCGCGGTCGTATTCGTTATTGTTGGAGTTCAGCAATACAATAGTCGATAAGAGTCTACTGATCAAAGAACTATTGGAATACAAGAAGAAAGTACTGGTGATCACGTCGCCTCGGGGATTCGGTAAAACGGTAAATATGCAAATGTTAAAAGCATTTTTAGAAATCGAAGTAGACGACGAAGCGAACGAGAAGTTACCTAAAACGGCAACAGCGAATTATAAGATGTTCGCCGAGGGTACTTGGGTTTCGGAGAATTTAGTAGATGTGCATGACTACGGTACGCCGTTGTTGATATATAATCATAAAGGGTTTTTTCATCGGTACCAAGGACAACGTCCTATTATTTATATAAATTTCGGGGAAAGTATAGATATCAATTATAACGAGTTCACGTTGGAAATCCGCAAAGCTATTAGGGATGCTTTTCTCAGGCATGATTATTTGATGAATCACTATAAAGATGTCTTTTACATGAAGAACGGTACAGAGGAGCAGATAAACGAAGCTAGAGCTCAGTTGGAGATATTTCACGAACGTATATTTGTCAATAACGACGTGAAGAATATAATTCAGAGTATTTATTATCTTAGTAAGATGTTGTATTTGCATTTTCGCAGATTTGTGATTATACTGATCGACGATTACGATCATTTTTTGTTGCAAGTATTCAAATGGGTGTTAGATTCGCCGGAAGGGTTTAGCTATCGGAATATAAGAGTGGAGAACTCTGTGTTAGCGTTTTTTCGATCATGGTTCCGTGTTATTTTCGAAGAAAATGAATTCTGCGAAAAAGCGATATTGAACGGAAGAACGTTATTTTGTAAAGATGAAGTATTCGCTGATGTAAGTAGTTACGCGACTTTTGATTCGTTTAATAATCCCTTCAACGAATTCTACGGATTTACCAAACGAGAAGTCGATAAATTAATGGAATTAAATAGTGTCCCGCCAAGTATACGAGAAGATGTCGAAACGTGGTATTATGGATACACATTGAATAAATACAGTAACTTAGTTGTGTACAGTCCTTACGACATCGCTGGGTTTCTGCGCGAACAACAAATCGGTAATTACTGGGAAAACGAATACGTTTATTGTTACGGACGCGATATCAGGAGGTTGTTTTTGTTCGATTCGTTGAAAGAATTCTTCACAGCGTTGATTCAAGGAGGTAGCGTTCAAGTTGAAATGAAAGATTTAAGTATTAATCAATACGATAAAATACGCTTAGGTAATCTTCTGTCATCTACGAATCGTAAATTTGACGTTAATGATAAAGACGCCGGTGCAGTCATCAAAGAGTTATGTATCGCTGGGTACCTAACCACCAGTGGCGGAGCTGTTGATAACAAAGTCCAAGTTAGATTTGCGAATAAACAATGCGCCAGCGTTTGCGGTCGTATTTTCAACATATCAGTGGGTAATTACTCGTGGCTAGATGATCCAACGCTTTTCCGTTTCGCTCCAGAGTATTACGACGAAGTGGAAAGGATCAAGAGTTTGATTACCTCGAGAAGACCGAATATAATTTTCACGACGCGATCGAAAGCGAAGTACCGAAAACCTACTTCCAAAGTTACATACTTCTTGTTAACAAGTACGACCTTTCCGAAATGGAAGAAATTCAAAAGGAAGGAGTTTAAGCTTGCGACGTCGCCGAAACGACGACGTACTTTGGCATCGGATCTATCCGTTGGTTTATATAGTTCCGATGAAAGTGATTTCATCGGTGATAAATCTGAACGCGATAAATTCGACGATGATAGTAAATGGTGAATTTTACTCGAAATCCACTTCTGATGTGGAAAAGTGAAATCCGAAGAGTTCGCAGTTTGATGATCTGGCGTAGTTGTGAGTCGTGTTTTCAGCATCTTCGGCAAATTTATTTTATCAAGTTGATAAAGCTACGTATTTTTTATTCGAGTTCTACTTTGTTTGTTGAAATAAATACACAATCTGTAACCGAAGTTAACCGAACGAAGGAAATTGCGTTTTTATGTATTATTTTGGTCAAGTATTGTAATTGCTAACAAAATGTGTGTGCAAGAAAATAACTATGCAATACTTCCTAGGTCGTCACACTATAAGTACAATTGAATCAACATTGTAGTGTTATAGAGTAACGAAATATCGCGTACATAGCTTACTGTTTTGGTGGTAACGCGCCTTAAGAATTCAGTGCGTCAGTTTACAAAAATTAAAATACTTGGCTGCGTAATGTTAAACTTGCGAGTTTTGCAGAAGTGTTTCAGTCCTTTCTCAAGTGGGAAATACTATAGTATGAACTAGAAAAACAATATTGTTGATATTGAAACATAAAATGGTGGTAATTGAAGATTAAAACGTTTTATGAAAAAATATTATGAAGAAAGCAAGATGAATTTGAATGTTGGAACCGTAATGGAAGTTCAGTGAGCTCCTGTTTGCTGAAATACTTGAGATACTTACGCAATTTAATTAAAACTGAAAAATCATTCGGATTAGTTGAGAACTGTCGATTGTGATGTTATTAATGTGTAATATTCAAAAGCAATATTTGAATCGAAGTAAAAAAAATCAACAACCAACGTCCATGCAGGGCCGTGCAGAGGAAATTCGGGCCCTAGGGTGGAAAAATGTAAGAAATATGTAAGAGAAAAAAAAACCATTTACAGTGGTATACAATACAACTATAATAGGGGCTGAATGAGAACGTCATGAACTTTTTTGTTAGTAGCTGTACATATGTGAGGGCGCATACAAAAAGGGGCCACTTGGCCAAAATTTCGATTTTTTTTGATGAAATTTATGTAAAAAACCTTCAAGAATCGAATGGAACTGACCACTGATCTCAATTTTCAATATTTTGAGGAAATAAGTTCTAATTTGTAACCTATCTACTTCAATTTGGACACCAGACTCATAACATGATGTAAAAATAATAGCGATACAGCTTTTCCAAATGTGCTTATAATTTCTAGAAATACAATCAGCTATCGTCGATAGTTTTTTTAATGAAAATTAGTTGCCCGAAATTCTTAGAATAAATGGTAGCAATACATATATCGTATTAGTTAAGCCAATTTTTAGGGCCTTTTTGTCAAAAGCAATTTTTTTGGCACTGGCGGGCCCTTGGCGGACCCTCGAAAAGAACTCGGGCCCGGGGGAAATCCCCCCTTTTCCCCCCCTTTCTGCACAGGCCTGCGTCCATGTTTGTTAATTGAGAATAGTAATAAAAGTCTCCGTACGGAAATTTAATCTATAATTTGGCTGACTTGAATATTTAATTATTAGTCAATTTATTAAAAATTTTGCACGAAATTATGATTTTTCAAAATACTTTTGTCCTAATAAATTGACGAAATGAAAATAATAAAATAAATAATTAGAATTCATATAATTCGAGCCAATGACGTAAAAACTAAAAAGTAACATACATTCTCTACTCTACATTGCACCTTCGGGTATGTTCGGTCACTTTCGGATTTGCTACCGAAGTTGTAAAGAACCAAGGACCAGGCTAAATTGAAACGTATTGAGGTGGTTCGTTGGAAATGGCGTCTACGCGTCTGGTGAATTCAGTTGAAGTGCGAAATCTTCGTTTTATTATATTTAAGTAAGATTTAATTTTAATTAAGAATATGTAACAATAATTTATTAAGACTTATTCAAGATGTTTAAAATGAGATTGTTCACAAATGACACATTGTCGTATAGTACAAACAATGTTACTGGTGCGATGATTCACTGGCGTGTTTTCAAGTAATATCGTGCTTTTTTCAATTTACAAACAATGTTACTGGTGCGATGATTCACTGGCGTGTTTTCAAGTAATTTCGTGCTTTTTTTAATTTACAAACAATGTTACTGGTGCGATGATTCACTGGCGTGTTTTCAAGTAATATCGTGCTTTTTTCAATCAAATGATCTAAATATGTTTGTATTTATGTTTGCGGTAGGTGTACATAGTTTTTTTATCGTGTCTGTATTGGCGGTTATCGTTTATGGAAATCAAATATGGCAGATAACGCGATAGAGGTTCGATGTTATGTATAATATGAAAAGACTGTATTCATCACTGGATATCTTCATCCCGTAAGTAATCGAAAAGTTTCATTTTAATATGTAAGTAAATTCTACCAGAGTATACATTGAATGAATCTATGTCGCAGGAACTGCTGAAGTGTGATCAAATTGGAAACGCCGTGCATTGTTTCGAACACAGCTGAACTGAAAACTAGCATCGAACGAAATATGGTACGTGTAAGTTTATTTTGCTTAATTCTAACACTGTGTACGATTCATGTCATATCTAACGTTAGGCGCTTTGATAGCATCATGTTACAGATACATTGGCCATCGTTTACGTTGCTACTAATGACGACGATATGTTCATCCTTCGACGGTACTTCTTCACCAGGTAATTCTAAAAAAGCACTTTACGAACGCGATTATCATAATGAAGTCGGTAAACTATTACTGCCCAAGACCGCATCGTACCCTGAAATGTTGGAATTTAATAACGTCTTCATCGATAATAGCCTCCTTATTAAGGAATTATTCGACTGCGACAAAAAACTAATCGTTATAACCGCTCCTAGGGGTTTTGGTAAATCGTTAAATTTAGATATGATACGTACATTTGTAGAAATCGAAACCGATTCTAAAGGCATAAAGGTACCTTTTGAGCAGCAACGTAACAGGATTTTTTTCCAAACTGGCGTATACACCTCGCCGGAAGACGAATACGAACAGCATAACTTCCAAGCTCCTTTGTTAATCTCTCACCATAAAGAGTTCTTCGACGAGCATCAAGGACAACATCCGGTGGTGCATTTGAAATTCGAAGAATTCATTTATCACGTCGATTACGAAAGTATGTGTTTATTCATCAACAAAGCCATCGCCGCCGAGTACCGCAAACACGTTTATTTATTCGAATATCTTAAACAAGAAGAATACGAGAAATTGGAACCTAAACGTAGAGACGAAGTACTCGCTAAGCAGTTACAATTCGAAGATGTCGTTGATGTTTTGGAAATCAAAGAACCCAACGCGGTGCTAAGTTTAAAGCGACTTTGTAAATTATTATACGAGTATTATGGTAAACGCGTCGTCATCCTTATTGACGATTACGAGCATGTACTAGCGAAAGCATTCGAGTACAAGTTTTCCTGCAAAATGAAGTATTACAAGCCGATCATTGAACGTAAAAGTTTACTTTTCTATAGGAAATGGTTTAATGCAACTTTTAACGATAATCCGTACTTAGAAAAGGCTATTTTAACGGGGAAATTGTTATTTTCCAAAGAGATGGTGTTTTCGTATCTGCCCGAAGAGTTATACGCGGCTTATGATTCGTTTAATAATATCTACGAAGATTATTACGGATTTACGGCCGAAGAAGTTAGAAATATTTATGAACGTAGCCCGACGCAGTGGATTCCAACGGTGACATTTAATAACGCTTTGGATTGGTATAAAGGATATAGATTCAATAGGAACTCGAATTTAGTGCTTTTTAATCCGTACGCGATCGCTAAATTCTTGGAGGCGGAGAAAATCGGTAATTTTTGGGAAAACGAATGCATGATGTACGAATGCCGCACCATGAGGAAATTTTTCGAAATAAGATCGCTGGAGAAATTCTTCGAGAGGTTTTACAAAGGCGAAACGGTGCAGGTGAATTATACGAACGTCGAAATCCACCACGACGAGTACTACACGGCGCTTTTTTTCGCCAACTCGTCGAAATTACCGGTACCCGAAGGCGGTGCCAATGCCACTATTGTGCTGAAACTACTCTCCGCCTATGGATATGTAACAATGGTTGATAATTACACGTCCAACGAGAACTCCATCGTGAAGATGGCCAATAAGGAGACGGCAAGCGTGTGCGCACGCGGATTGGATCACGTGTTTGGGACGTATCCGTGGCTGAACGAGAAGAGGTATTTCATTGGGTATCCGTTCCGGCCGGAAATCGAAGGGTGGTAGGTGAATGGAGGTTGTATGCAGCTCGAATATGCTATAAGTTTCGCGTTTAAGCTTGAATGCGATGTTGGGTTCTGAAATATAATTCTTTAATTGTGAAAAATTATTTCCCTGGATTAATGTACTCTCCGAGAGTAGCAGGTGCTTTTGCATGATGTTTGAGTTGGAAAGTTACTATGCTGCGTCACAAATCTGTTGAGAATGGCGATTGGTGCGAGTTTGAGAACGTAGTTTTTTTTGCCTTTGCATTGGAGGGGTTTCTATGTAATTTTACCTTGATTGTTGAATATTGTACGACGATAGTTTCCCTTTCTCTATTTAGATTTTATTTATCGTTACGAAATATAATGTACTTCTCGGCGTTTTTCCACATTTATTCGGAAATGAGTATTTCCCACAAGCGATTTTTGAGTGATTTTTCACGCAATATTTTTTCTCTAGTAAAAATATTAAAAACGGTTCCATGAAATGGGAAGGCCATGGCAGGGAGGAGTTGTTGTGGGGGGAGGACCCGGCTCACCAGATTTGTCCTTGAATACGACACTGGATGGGAAGAGAGGGGCACTGCTTACAGTACGCCCAAAAATGGCCTGAAAATATGTAAATTTATGCAGTTGAAGCAAAATACATGTGTAAAAGTATGCCTGTTGAAATTGGGCGCTTATGATATAATAATTTAATACATTTCTCGAGTCCACTATCAGTTGATTTGATATTGATAAAGTTGAATGGTTCATTCGACCTATATTCATCTTACGAGAATTGAAAATTACTTTATAATAGTTGTATCTGGTCTCTTCTCAAATGTTTGGAGTTGGATTATAATTTATTTGAGGAATATGAAAACATGCTTCGTAAGTTGACCACCTTATTCAGGTAACATATTCGTGTATTCGTTCGATTAGTCTGAATACGTTTGCAACCTCTTGAAATTTTCGTTTTTATTTCTCGCATTTCGCCACACACATACAAACTACATCACGGAGTTTATCAATCGCAAATGCTCAATATATTTTTACCAATTATTCGAGGCATCGCGATAGCCTCCGTAATACGGAACACGTTATCGGTAACATCAGATAAGCCTGTCATTCTGAGAAGAACTGTACCGCTAGATGACTTCAATTATTTCACAGCGTGTTGTCGCTCATTCGACGAATTTTTAACGTATACCAATTATATTGTGGATAAAAGCGAGTTTATCGAAGAAATATGGCGAGCCGAGGAAGAAATTTTGATAATATCGACGCCTCCGGTGTTTGGTAAAACCACCAATCTCGGGATGTTGTCGTTGTTCTTTGAAATACAAACAGACGATGACGGAGGAATTGCGGAGAAGGAACGGAACACCGGATATAGGTATTTTAAATATGGACGATATACGCATCCGGAAGCTGGCGAACACGTGTTCAGCGGCGTTCCGGCTATCGGCGAACACGTGGAGTTTTTGGAAGAGCATCAAGGCAAGTATCCTGTGATATATTTGGATTTCAAGGAGACGTACCCGAGTAAGGCGGAAGATGTCTTGAAAATAGTGTCGATGAAGATCGCCAACGAGTTCAGAAGGCACCTGTATGTGCAGAAGCACTACTTCGAGGTGGTAGCTGATGCGAAATCAAATGACGAAGATAAATGTCGAGCTAAAGAGGATTGGAGACGGTTCGAGTTGCTGGGGTTGAATCGCGAACATGATTATGTGGCGATATCACGAAGTCTGCGGTTTCTATGTGAAGTCCTGTGGAAGTATTTCAACCAAAAGGTTATTGTATTGGTGGACGATATGGATTGCTTGGTGAACCACGTAAAAGAGAGGTGGATTTACGAAGATGAACCACGTCCAGTGGCGCTGCAAAGCGAAGTGATGAAGTTTTTAGGTAGATTGATGGCGGATACCATGAGTGATAATGAGTACCTGAGGAAGGCTGTTATTATGGCTGAGACGTTGACTTGTGTCGATGAACTGTTTGAAGGTATTGGTTCGTTGAGGGTTTATGATTCGTGTAATAATAGATTCAGCAAGTTCTTCGGATTTACTAAACAAGTGACTGAGATGTTGTGTGATATGTATAATGTCAGCGATGCCTTGGTATCCAAAGCCATGCAGTATTATCACGGATACAGATTCGATTGCAAGTCCAAGGAGATGCTTAGTAGTCCTTGGAATATCATGCAATTAGTTGAAAAGAAAACCCTCAAGAGGTATTGGATTACTTGTAAAGATGAAAAAATCAGAAAGCTGATGGCGCTCGAGAAGATGGAGCCTGTGATGGAAATGATCAGTGGTGGGGATATGGTGGAGGTGATGTGGAATAAGGTGCGGTTCAGTGACGCAGACCTTGATCGCCTCAGTAGTCTGGTGAGGGAACGGATCGTTCGGCCGACTGTGAATGATACTGGGTTAGTCCTGAGACGGTTGTGTGCCGCTGGGTATTTGACCTGTGGTCTATATAATGTTGTTTCTGGAAGATATAGCGTTGCGGCGCCTAATGAAGAGGTTCGTGGAGAGTTCGAAAACTTCAGACATGTCGTGTCCCATGAACATCCGTATGGGGTGTGAAGTTGGATGATAAGGGAGATGTATTAGTGGTTCTTTTAGTGATTATGACGAATACATGGATGTGGTTGATCAAGTAAAGGTTCAGTCCACGAAGATGTCGGATTGACGACTTAATGTAAACAGAAGGAAGATAGGAAAGGGAAGTAGTCTTAGCAATGTTCCTTATGATATGTACATTTGGTATCTTATCGCAAATACCTTATCAAAGTAGAATAAAACTAGTGTATTATCAAATGGGTACCTTTGTAACTCTGCTCATATTCATCGAGGATGATTTAGTAGTCAAGGTGTTGTCAATATAGTAAACGATCTGTACCAAAAAATAATTCAAGGAGCAGGATTATTGTCGCAAGGAAGATTAACGCGGTTATAACGATTTCTTCATTCCAATCCGTGATGATCACATATCTTTAACATATTTGCTTATCAGTTGATGAGAATATCAATATTTTTTCATTGAGAAAATATGTGTATTTGTGGCGTTTCAAGTTACTGCTTCCGGTTATCACTTGAGATTTGAAGAAAATTAATCAAGATGACCAGGTAAGTGTTATTTTTTTATGATTTTTTGATGTCGTCTGTAACGCATGGTAGATTCTTTCGGGCTCCCTTGTTGTTCTCATCTGTGTAGAAATTCTTCTAATATGTACTTGTGGAAGTTTTTCAATTGGCTTAGCTATCTGATGAAATGAGTCATCCAGGGTTATCAGTTATCTTTGGATTACAACAGTAAACAGTTTAGGTCAAATTTATTGCAAAAAAAATTTCAAATTAGAAGAAAATCTGTATTTTAAATCAAAATTATTTATTTTTAAAAAATGAACTCGTACGTTTCGGCGAGAAACGATGCAATAACAGGCTCGAACTCCAGGTTGCCCTGGGTTGCCAGATTGAACTAACGTCGCATATTTCAACAGTGCTGCCAATTCATAAAAAATTACTAGTTTTTTATCAGAAATGGAACAATTTTTTTGTCATTTGTATACGAATATTTTACATATTTAGGTTTATTAATTTTTTCTTCTTCAAATCACTGCTTTCACTACCTATTAGATATCCTGTCATTGGAATCCCAATATTTGTCAAGTAGTAGATGTTTCCTCTGGTCTTTGGATTATAATGAGCAGTAGTTCCCTTCCTTTGTCCATCATCTATTCCAATTCCTCCAGTACCTTCAACTCTACTCCCTTATCTAATCCCCTCTGTAGTTACACCCCTATCCCTCTATCGTATTCTCTTGGTAATTCCCAAGTTTTTGTCTTCAGTACTTCCACTCCATGTTGACCTATTTGAAACCGTCCAAAGAATGCTTTGTTATGGCCCTTCCTTTGTCCATCATCTATTCCAATTCCTCACTACTCCCTTAAGTAATCCTCTATTCAGTTACGCCTCTACTATGCTCTGGTAATTCCCAAATTTTTATTCACCATGTACTTGTAGAATGCCAGTCTTCGGTCCTTCCAATCTACCTGTTGACCTTTGTACAACTCTCCGAGAAATTCGTTGTGATGACCCTCCATCAGTTAATCGTCTATTGCAATCCCTCAAGTCTTCTCAACTCTACTCCCTTATCTAATCCTTCATCCAACGACTCTGACCTCCATAGCGCAAATAGCTTTTCATCTCCCTCTTCTAAATTTTAAGGGAATTTTGCCCTCAGGAGCCTCGGATGGTTTGAGATTTTACATATGAGTCACAAGTTTCTCAACATCCTGTCGAACGTTTTTAAATCAGCAGACCAGCGTTCTTTTTGTAAAAAATGAAGAAAATAGTGCTATATAAGTTGGAATTTTTAAGGATACAGTGACAATCCCTGGTTGGGGAGATAGGTGATGGATATTTGAAGACTGAAGTAGTGATGTACTCTCCTTATGAGAAGTTAGCTCAAATCTTATAAAATGGTGTAATTTTTGACACCAGAGGGCGCTAGCTAGACGGAAGATTTTTGACAAGTGTTTCTAAGTAGAGAATTCTTAATGGTCAAGCGTCTTCTTGAGGTAAGGAACGTTGCTCCACTGACTTACAAACGCCCTCTCAACATAAGCGGTTGGCAGTACTGTTGTAAGCTTACTTGATGCTTTGTGATGGATACAGACCACTGAAGCGTTACCCCTCTGTCGTTTCAGATTACTGTGGCACTCGATAATGCAAAGGATATTTGGCTTTGTCATTGCCCTCTTCTTTATCCTCTCCCTTACCCGATCCGAAGACCCGTTCGATGAGGAGAGAAAGGCGGTGATCTTGGATCGTACGCCTCATAACGATTTCAAGGAGTATTTCATACCGTATATGCGAGATTTCGAGGCATTTTTGTGCTTCACAAATTACGTAGTGGACAAGAGTCTGCTAATCGAGAAAGTAATGGAAGTGCCGGAAGAAATCGTGATGATCTCGGCACCTCCAGTTTTTGGTAAAACGTTGAATCTCGGAATGATGAGGCTATTTTTCGAGATCGACATCAACGACGGCGTGAGACGTGTCCGAGAGCAGAACATCGGCTATAGGTATTTCAAACGAGGCCATTATCCGCATCCAACCGCTTACGAGCACAAATTTGCCGGCCGGCCGTTGATACGCGAACGTAAAGAGTTCTTCGCCAAGCACCAAGGCATGTATCCGGTGATCACGCTCGATCTAAAGGATCCGGCGTATATGTACGAATTCCACAAGGTGCTGGAGATGTTGACGATACGATTTGGGGCGGAATTCAAGCGTCATTTTTACCTCAGACGGTATCACTTCTCGAGAATCATCAATCGTAAGAATTCCACCGAGGAGATGATCAGCAAAGCCAGAGCGGATTGGCAACGCTTCGCGGCGGTCGGTAAGATGGAGAATCAAAATGCGTCCAGTTTAGCGCGCAGCATAAGGTTTCTGTGCGAGGTGTTGTATAAGTTCAACGGTAACCAGAAGGTGATATTGTTGATCGACGAGATGGATTATCTGATACACCACGCCAAGGAGTTTTGGATATTTGATCAGCACCCGCGTCCGGATGAGTTCTCGCGTCAAGTTATGGAATTCGTGAAGGAGCTCGTTGACAGTACGTTGCGCGATAATCCGTATCTCCTGAAGACCATCATCACCGGCGAGACGCAATCGTGTTTGGATGAGGTGTTCGGTGATTTGAGGCAAAAGATGAAGATATTCGATGCGTTGAATAACGACCTCAGCGAATTTTACGGGTTTACGAAAACTGTCGCGAAGAAGATATTCAAAATTGGTAACGTGACCGATGACCTAGCGGCCAAGGCTTTTGATTGGTACGACGGGTATAGATTCAATAGGAAATCCGAACAGACTGTGATTAGTCCTTGGAACGTGATACAGGTGGTTGAACGTAAAGTTATACAGAATTTTTGGGAGAACGGTATCGACGAGAGGTTACGTAAGCTGATGGCGTTACCGGGGATTCAACCGGTTATCAAGAGAATCATTAATTGGGAGAGAATTGCCGTGCCTTGGGATCGAGTAGAATTCAAGCAGGAGGATTTTGATAGATTTGACGCGCTACTCAACGCGGACGAAGTTCCTGATCAAAATGATATCTACTTGGCGCTGAGGAGGTTCTACGCGTTTGGATATCTGACCTATGCCGGAACCGAATATGTGCCGGATATGAAGAAAAATTGTACGTTGGTGGTGGCTCCTAATAAGGAGGTTGTTAACGAGATGAAGACTGTGTTGGAGTTGCATTCGAAAGAGAACCCATACACAGTGTGGAGATGAGATTGATAGGTGGTTTTTTGTAACCATGAATATTTACATGTGTAGTTATAGTGTCGTTTGATATTTAAAGTTTTTATTCTGTAATTTGTATTAAATAACGTCAATAGCAATGTATTCTCTGTCACCTGTCTGTAATTGGCTCCTTTACAACTTAAAGAGTGTCGGAGAGCACACACTTTAATGTTGTATCATTTGGTGTGAAGTTGATGCTACTTGATGTATTGAGAGTATTTTGTTGAGAAATGATGATTAATTATACGGACCGCTCTACTATATATAAGAGCTAAAATGAAGCCAACATAATTCTAGGAGCCTAAACACAGAAGAGGAAAAGTAATGCGCGCGCAGGACACCGAGGTGTTGAAGGGGGGAAATTAAAAACACATTACCAAACGTTAACCCAAATATACAACCTTGTGTATTGCGCAGAGCCACTTCTGTGCTTAAACCCCTGGAAGTATGTTGGCTTCACTTTGCCTTGTTACTTTTAAATATGGTAGAGCGGTCAATATTATGTTGTTTAAGCCATGAGTGGTTTGAGTTTGTAAGTTGTGCACGCGGTTTTGAAATATTGCAGTTAAACTCGATACACGAGAAATTGACTACAGGTGGTAGTATGGTAATGTGTAATTTATTAAGGCGGATTAGAAGATACATATTTTTTATGGACCTTTTTATTCTCTCTCCTACCTCCATTTTATGTATTGAAAATTTTTTATGTGATTTTTTATTTGGAGTTTTTTTTTCTGCGTAGATTATCGATCATTATATAAGAAGTTGATTCGGTTGTTGCGAATGGCAACACTGTTTCGAACGCAAGATGGGCATGGACTGAGGAGATGTACACACGCGCTCGTCACTCGCAAGATGAACGTCGTTGGTGCATGATGTGTTTACCTATAAGTGGTAACACTGATTCTCGGATGGGTGTGGCCGAAAATAATGCATATTTGTGCTTGTCAGTTGTATGCTGAATGTCGTTGGTGAAGTTGCTGGCATTGGTAAGTGATTTTTCCCCTTTTTTTAACGTGATTGTGTCCTTCGTCCTTTACATTTGGTTGTTATGCAGTTAGTTTCAATGTTTTGAGAACTTAATTTTTCGTATTTTATTTCATTTTAAAATACTGATGCTTACTTTTTGGAAATTTCTCAAAATTTATATAAATCTGTTTACAGACCTTCCACTTATTTTTTTAGTGGATGATGACTCCCAAAAACTGTTTCCTTTCATTATCTCCCCAGGGTTTGATTTCACGGCAAAAGTAGCTCGGTACTTATTTGTTCTACACTAACTTCCCTACGACTCTGTGTAACAATTTTTTTTATATGACCATTGAGGAAGGAGGTAAGGGGATTTAATAGAAGTAATTTTTCAAAATACATAATCCAAGAGACCATTAGGTGAAATGAATTGAAATAATTTGAACTCGTTCCTAAAGTTGTGTATTGAAAAATTTTTATTGAATGAAAAATTTCCAAAAATAGAGAAAAAATTGTTAATGTGACATGAAGAGTAGTCTAGGTGTTCAGTGTTGTGAGAGTTTTGTAAGATTATTTATGGATTTATGGATTTCAGGTCAAATTTATGATTGGAAGAAACAGTGATGAAAGATGCATATTTAATAAGGTAAGCAATTAACGTTTTAATAATTTACATAGTGAGAGGGGAGCCTCGCATGAAATTTGCAAAAATGATAGAAAGCACTGCATGAAAAATCATTTGCTGGTATAATCATGAGCATATGAGTGAGAAAGTACAGTGAATTTTGTAAAAGAAAATAAGCTGCCTGAATATAATGTTGAAAAATTACTTTAAAACATAATTTTCTTAACATTTAAACGTCAAGTAATGATTCCCAGTCCGCTCATTGGTTAATGTAAATATTATTCGTCGTCTTTTAATTTTTCAAAATGTACGCAATTTGTGAAATTTTTTGCAAACCATGTTACTAAAAACATTTTTAATAACTTCCAGATATGGTGCGTTATACTTGTCACCCGTTCCAGATATTTATTTGTTAGACTATGTATACTTTTTTTGTATTATATTCTCAATTGTGATTTTTAATGGGGCCTATGTTGCATTTTTATTTATTTCATTGGAAACGTGAAATTACGTATAGCCGCAGTTTTTTGTGAATAATGGGGGTTGCCCTTAGGATCATCCCTGGTTAGTACCATTCTTGGGGCTTTGTTAGGTGTCTAGCCGCAGCTTGTGAAACGTACTTGGTCGTGAGCTCTTCGGAGAGCGGGTAAGAGTGATCGAGCTGCGGTAGGCTGTGTATACCTGCTTAGTAAGGGTCCA
>QBDW01003702.1:0-10271 GCA_003261595.1 Maconellicoccus hirsutus
ATTACCGTTTTTGAAGTAAATACCGTATTCACGGTAAATTTAATATTTCACAGTAAATTACTAGTTTTACGGTAATTTTTAGAATTTGATCGTAAATTTCCGTTTCTTCAGTAAATGACCGTTTTTACCTTGCGTTACCATTCTTGTGGTAAATACAGTAAATATTCTTTACAGTAAATCATGGTTTTTACCAGTAAATTACCATTTTTACACTTCTATTTGTTTGTTCAACGCATAAGAACGAATATAATCAACTGCTAGTTCTTTTTTTCATTTCTACTGCATAATATAGGAAACTCCTTAATTTATCAAAACTTAAATAAAAACGAGCAACGAAATTTACCACGATAATTTTTACTTTGATTCGTGTATTAATAAGCCGATACTCCGAAAAACCTTTTCCCTCGCGAGGGAACTTCAACTTTGAAATTTTTCCTTCTTTCCGCTTTCGCATACAATATATCAAAGATCAGACAGATGTACGCCGATCGAAAGATAACAAGTAATATGGTAAAAGAAAAACACAAACTTAACGTCATTGGTGCAGGAAATCGAAAGAGGAAAAAGGGCTTGTCAGATTAAAACACGTAGATGTCAGATTGGCGTAAGACACGCATCAGATTACATTAGATGAAGCTCGAAATTCGGTATTAATTCATCGGGCGTCTTGCGGCGGTGGGGGCGGGGGTGAATCTAGGCGTGGTGTGTTTTCGTACATCGGAAGAACGAATAAGGCGAAAAAAGGCTTAGTTTTCGTACAAAGTGACCTATATATTTGGAGAGCTGACGTGGATGGTATCACGATGTGAGAGGATTTTCTATAAACATCAACGTGTCTTGGTTAAAAGAGGCGGAAATTAAATTGCGACTTTGGTCTTTTTTTTAATGCTCGGTGCTCGAATACTGTGAGTGCGAAATGCTTTAGATTTGAATAAAAACCTTCATAGCTTTAGGCTGGCAATCGTTTAATTGATTCTTTCTTCTTCCTTATGTGTAGGATATTAACGATCAAGAGGAACTGTCGCCGTTATATTGAGACCGTCGCAAAATACACCGAATATTGGTGTAAGGAGCCCTTCTTTTGCGCTAGCGTTGTTAATAATGTTACAGCATTAACATTATAATCGGACGAGCGCCACGAGAAAGATATAAAAATAAGACTTAACTCGAGAATAATAGAACTTATTACATCGACTATGGGCGACGAGGTCTAACGTTGTCCCAAACAAGACGAAATTTAGGGGTAAGTTTTATCGCATGTACTCGGTTCGCAAAAAGAAACAACGTCACAATTACGAATAAAAGACGGAAGAAAAAACATGGTAAATGTTACACCAGCAATTCCGGGGGCATAGAAGGGGAAACTCAACGACGAGGGGGTAACAACGGAAGAGTACAACGTACCATGTTCGTTTGGTATAGAGAATATGAATTATTAAAAAAAGAAAAAAAAAGGAAAAAAATTACATAAAATAAACGAGGGAAACAATATTCCATAAGTGTCTCGTTTGTCATAAAAGCTCGCAATGTGAGCCCATTTAAGAGGGTTTTATTGCGTTTTGTAAACATTTTAGTTTTAAAATGTCGCGAATGAATCGGCTATGGGCGAACTTAATTCGCGGGCATTACCGAGCAAATCCCTCAATAACGAAGACTACATTCGGTCGGCGTCTCTTGTAGTCGTTGCGAAAAGTGAATTTTTTTCGTACGTGTATGGGCTTCGCAACGACGACGAGGGGGTAACCAAGATCGGATTTGTATATGGCGCAAATGGCATAAAAAATATTCGTTTATGGCAACCGTAGTCGAGGCCATGTTGAATACGATATTCGTATAACGGATTTATTCGGCAAAAATTGCGCATACGATAATCCGTGCTTTGGTATAAGAAGCCGGCACTTTTAATAATTTGCTGCTCGGAGGAGAGGCATCGTGTTTTGTTTTACGTCAACGTATATAACCGGAAATTACGCGGACTTAGAGCTTTTGTATCGTGGTAATAACCTTTTTAAAGTGTAATCTGATTGTACCTCTACGGTAAGATGTAATAGCGGCGACCTGCAAGAGGATTACGATGGCGAGCCACCATCGCCGAAGAAGCCACTACGACGAAGTATTAGAATTTATAATACGACTGAAAAACCTAGCGAGTTAAAAAGTTTATGCGGGTATAATCCGATCATCGAGGGTGGGAAAATAACCTTTGGTTTAATTAAAACCAAAGTTTTTCAGTCGCAAGAAAAAACTGTCCGATTGGCGTAATCCGTGTTCGAGCATAGAGTGATTTAGTCATCTCGAGATGAAGTGGTAGGGCGGTAGGTGGGAGAGGGGTTTGGTGAAGTTGGTTACTTGGACGATGCTAAATTTAAAATATTCGAGATTTATAGACATGATGATGAGGTGGAAAGGAGGGGATTTTAATGAGCTGAAAGATTCGATAAAGGAAAACGACAAAGGTAAAAACTTCTGTAAAATTTGATAAACGCGAGAAATTTGATCGAAGATGTCATACTCAAATTTACCCATCAGTAGATTAAAAACAAAGTGGAGAAGAAAAAAAGGAAAAATTGATGGAAAAAAGCGAAAACGTGAGGAAAAAATGTGAAAATTGAGGGCAAAAAATTGAAAAATTAAAAAATAAAAAAGGCAAAAATGTTAAAAAAAATGTAAAAATTGAGGAAAAACATTCAAAAATATTAAAAAAATGTAAAAATAAAAAAAATACCCGAAAATAAATAAACAAAATTTAAAAAAGGAGAAAAGAAGGAAAAATAGAGGATGCAAAAATGGAGAAGAAAAAAAGAAAAATTGACGAAGAGAAGAAACGTGAGGAAAAAATGTAAAAATTGAGGGAAAAAATTGAAAAATTAAAAAATAAAGAAGGCAAAAATGTTGAAAAAAATGTAAAAATTGAAGAAAAACATTTAAAAATATTTCAGAAATGAAAAAATAAGAAAAAGATCCGAAAATAAAGAAACAAAATGTAAAAGTGGAGAAAAGAAGGAAAAATAAAGTATGCGAAAATGGGAGAAAAAGTGTAAAAATGGTGGAGAAAGAAACAAAAATGAGAAAAAATACAAGATGGAGAGAAAAAAGAGAAAATAGAGAATGAGGAAGTGGGTGGGGGGGGGGAATTTACATTGGTGAAAAAAGAAGCAGAAATGGAAAATTTAAACATAGAGGGTACAAAGTAGAGGGGGAAAATGTAAAAAAGAAACAAAAATGAAGAATACAAAGATGAAAAGGAAAAATACAAAATTGATGGGAAAAAATTTTATATTGGTGAAGAAAGGAGCGCAAAAATGGTAAATTTTAAAATGGAGACTTCAAAAATGGAGAGAAAAGAATGTAGAAATTGGGGGGGGGGATAAAGAGGGAAAATGCAAAATGGAAAATAATGAAACAAAAACTGAGATCGCTAAAATGAATGGAAAAATGTGAAAACGAAGGGAAAAAAGCAAAAATGAAGAGTGCTGAAAAATAGGAGGGAAAAAAGTTAAACATGAAAGTAAACGTTGATGGGAAAAAGTGTAAAAATATTGAAAAAAGAAGCAAAAAGGGGGAGGGGGATGCAAAAATCAGACGGGGAAATGCAAAAATAGTTGGACTAATTGAACGGAGCGAAAAGGGAGGAAGTCAGATAGGTATTTTCAATTTTCAATAAAATTCAAATTGTCGAAGGAAAACATATGCTATTTTTTCTTTTTTCTCTGTAAAAAAAAAAAAATCCAAAATGAATTATTTAATTTTTAGATATCCTCTCGGTACATTTATTTTGGTTTTTGGTGGATTTTAAACTATTTTTCTTAGCGATTTCCCTCCATTCGATGTTGATATGTGATAAGTAATAATGAATGTAATTAAGACATCTTTTAGGAGAAAATTACTCATAAAATCATCTTTCAAAAAAAAATCACCTCGTAGATTATAATTTGCCAATTGCTATTTGCTTAATTTTCATGTCGAACAATTTTTTTTAAACTGCTACCCCAAATTATGCAGTTCGCTAGGCCCAAAGTGGATAGCAACTTTTGCGAATTTTCTCCCCCAAAATGCGCTCTTAATTCTCACTCGTATTATTCGCTTATCTCGTATATGAAGGCCACCTATGGGATGATTCGAGTTTGGTACTTTATCGCGGTAATTTTCTCTGGCTCGGTAGACTCGTACAACTACCGTTTCGTATAACAGGTAATTTGCGGAAGAAGTATTTGTGTAAATTAGATCTATTACGGTGAAGCGGTTTGGGGGCAGGAGAACAAAGCTGAAGATGCTATTAGGCTTACATATATAGCGTAACAGCACGCGAACGCAGATTACTCCCCGGGGAAGTGGCAAATATATACGATCTGTCAATCCGTATGAAAAGTTTGCGAATATAGCGCGTAAGCGGATGCGGGCAGCGTGGGATGTATTTTTATGGCATACGGCGGCGCCGTTATTTGGGGTGAACTCGGAAGGCCGCGAAAATCGCACGTGAACGGGTAAATTAATAAATACGCGGAAATTTACGATTATATGTAAATCTGAGCGTATAGGTATGAAAAAGTGGTACGGATGCCCTCTTGTCTCGGGTAACTATAGGTCGAACTAATTACATAACGAGTGAAACACGATGTAGTATGTGGATAGGAGGGAAGGAGAATGTGAAAAATAATTACCTTGAGCGCAAAAATACGTTCGTATCGGCGTGATGTATCACTTCAATAAAATCCGGCCTACCAAATACCCATTTTGTCCCCATCGGAATTAGCGGCTGCTGAACAAGATAGCATAAATCAAATAGTGCAACCTTTATACACGGCGTAAAGTTTAGCGTTACGCCGTATGTCCTCGACTGTAATCAGATTTACTATTTCTATATTGTTTTCGAACAAGGGAAGATGGTTCTTGCGGACCCTCAGCAAATCGTAGTTTTGGTGGCATGTACATGCTGCAGATGCGGTTTTATCTGAAGCATGTGCGAGGCGTTTCCACAAAAAAGAGAGATCTCGTACATGTTTTTATCCGGCATATGTCAATGATCGGAGAATTTATTGTTTTGTAAAGGTCGCAATGGTCGCGCTGTTATTCAACTTCTCAGATGTAGCAAAAATGATAACTAAATTGCCAAGGAGCATTTGAGACATCAAGATGTAGATTTATTCATTCGTGAAATGAAAACAGTCAAACTTGGCAAATTAAGTGGTCCCACCGCAAAAAATAACCCGTTTATCACTTTTCAAGTAGCAGAAACTCGTAGAGTAGGTTTACTTTGTCGCAAAACCAGTTGACCTTGGCCAATGACGCAGTTACACCACAGAAATAACCGGTTTGATTGCTTTTCAAGTAGTAACAACTCGTCAAGTAGGTTTACTTCGTCGCAAAACCAGATGACCTTGGCCAATGACGCAGTCGCATCACGGAAATAAGCTGTTTGACTGCTTTTCAAGTAGTAACAACTCGTCAAGTAGGTTTACTTCGTCGCAAAACCAGTTGACCTTGGCCATTGACGCAGTCGCATCACAATAATAACCCGTTTGACTGCTTTTCAAGTATCAAAAATTTATTTGCGATTTATTTCATGACTTATCCAATTGACCTTCTTGCATTCTTTATTTTTGCAAACTATTTTTGCTTCATGTCCATCCATTTTGTATTTTTCATTTTTGTTTCTTTTTTACATTTTTTCCCCAACTTTTGAAGTCTCTATGAATAAATTTTTCATTTTTATTTCTTTTTTCAAAAATTTAAATCCTCTACGCTCATTTTGCATTTTTCCTCTTTATTCTTTCCCCCATGTTTACATTCCTTTCTCTCCATTTTTGTAGTCTCCATTTTAAAATTTACCATTTTTGCGCTCCTTTCTTCACCAATATAAAATTTTTTCCCATCAATTTTGTATTTTACCTTTTCATCTTTGTATTCTTCATTTTTGTTTCTTTTTTACATTTCCCCCCTCTACTTTGTACCCTCTATGTTTAAATTTTCCATTTCTGCTTCTTTTTTCACCAATGTAAATTCCCCTCCCGCCACTTCTTCATTCTCTATTTTCGCTTCTTTTCTCTCCATCTTGTATTTTGTCTCATTTTTGTTTCTTTCTCCACCATTTTTACACTTTTTCTCCCATTTTCGCATTCTTTATTTTTCCTTCTTTTCTCCACTTTTACGTTTTGTTTCTTTATTTTCGGATCTTTTTCTCATTTTTTCATTTCTTTTAAATGTTTTTCTTCAATTTTTACATTTTTTTCAACATTTTTGCCTTCTTTAATTTCTAATTTTTCAATTTTTTCCCTCAATTTTTACATTTTTTTCCACACGTTTCTTCTCTTCGTCAATTTTTCTTTTTTTCTTCTCCATTCTTGCATTCTTCATTTTTGCATCCTCTACTTTACCTTCTTTTCTCCACTTTTACACTTTGTTTCTTTACTTTCAGATCTTTTTCTTATTTTTACACTTCTTTCATATTTTTAAATGTTTTTCCTCGATGTTTACATTTTCTTCAACATTATTGCCTTCTTTATTTTTTAATTTTTCAATTTTTTCCCTCAATTTTTACATTTTTCCTCACGCTTCTTTTCTATGGCAATTTTTCTTTTTTTCTTCTCCATTTTTGCATTCTTCATTTTTGGATCCTCTATTTTTCCTTCTTTTCCCCACTTTTACATTTTGTTTCTTTATTTTCGGATCTTTTCTTATTTTTACATTTCTTTAATATTTTTAAATGTTTTTCCTCAATTTTTACATTTTCTTCAACATTTTTGCCTTCTTTATTTTTTAATTTTTCAATTTTTTCCCTCAATTTTTACATTTTTTCCTCACGCTTCTTTTCTTCGATTTTTCTTTTTTTCTTCTCCATTTTTGCATTCTTCATTTTTGCTTCTTTTCTCCATTTTCACATTTTTTTTTCATCTTTTCAGCATATCCCTGGTTCAAACTCCTTTTCAAGACCATATACGAAAAAAAGTTGATACATAGAAGTTTTCTTTGTTTATGCTATACAATTTTTGTGGAAACATTTTCTTCAAATTCGCACAGCTCGATGAATTATTTGGGAAAACGCCAAATGTGGAACTTTTCAAAGCTCAAAAAGAGTGCATGATATTAGACGTCGATGAAAAATACCGCATAATAAAACTACCTATTATCCAAATTTCACGAACCGAAGAATTTTTCAAGTATCGCCATTTTTTAGTCAAATCGTAAACAATACAGATCGAAAAGGCAACAAACTCCGTCGATTTGCACTGCGTACAACCCCCGATAAAACACTTCATCCTGACACTCGGTTTAATAAAAAAAATCCACGAGGGCAAACCAGCTCCGTGGAAAAAACCGCGTAAATATCAACGCTGAAATACCCGTCAAAACACACCCGAAGTAATGCTTCGCCGACACCGACGACATTCGCAAACTGAGATTCAATTTAATTTTCATTTACAAATTCGGTTCACAATTCGAGGTACACAGCTTTTCTCGTACACCTATGCAAAAAGCATTAACTTTTCGTCGAATATTCGACCATGTTGTTTTATTCAACGAGCGAGGCGTACCGGAGCGCGAAAATTTACTATTTTATACGTCAACGGTACTTCACCTCGGAGCACCTTGCGCGTATTTTCGGTCATCGATGTCGGAATTTAAAATGAGTTGTTTCTCGAGTCAGAATCGAGAGGAGTCGACGCGAAAAAGCGGCCACGAAAGCGTGTAAAAATAAATACCGGTATTTGGACGTTACGACGGGCATTCTTTCTATACAATATTAACGATACCGTTTCCCCGGTGTGAGCTATAAACAAGGCAGAACTTTTTAACTTGAAAAGTACACGCTGGAGTTTGTTAGCGATAAAATGGGCTACCGTGTTAAATTATTCCAATGCTCGTAAACAGCGACTGTAATTTTTTTCCGCTTTGCTCAAAAGTTAAAAACATTATAAAAATGTTCCGAAGCTTAAACGGTGGTTAATATTAAATGCTTAAGGGCGCGGTTTTTTTAACGATTTGTTCGGCTTTATTGAAAGTGTATATCGGGAGTATTAGACGATTAGGTCGTACGAGCGGATAATTCACCCAATGATCGAATTCGAGTCCCTCAACATTATACATTATTAACGAGTATTACCATCGATTAGATAATTCGGCGGTGGAGAAAAAAGCGCTTAATGTGGGTTCGCATTTCACCCAAAACACATCCGAAAAGATCGATTCAAGCATGTCCTCTAACAGCTGAACAAAAATCCAACCCCGTCATCCATTTCCCACACACATAACTCACTCGATGACACGATCAGGACCTCAAACGATACAGCAATTTCCAACCAATTAATCGTCAACACGATAAAACAAAATTACAACTTACAAAGCCCATAAAAAAATTTCCAAGCACGATCCCTCCAAACGTCGGTATCGAATCGACACACGAAAACTAGTAATTTTCTTTTGTGACTGTGAAAGCATAACGACGATAAAGATTACACGATGTCTCTTGTCGAGAGTTCATGACTGGTTCATCTATTGGTAATTTTCTTCTTATTCGCGTAATTGTAGAATTTTTTTACACCGAAGAGTACGCAAGGTCCCAGTGTGTTCATCTTGTTAAAAACATACACCGATATGTCGTCTTTAAATTGATATTTGTCGAAGGATGACGCGAAACGAGGGTATGTCTGAGTAATATGTTTTATGGCTGATGCACAAATGACTTGTGAGAATTGTCAAGACGCTGGGTTACCCTTCCAGACGTATTCAATTTTCAGATTGGCTCATATTTTTATGGATTTCCACCATCGTTAAGCTTTTTATGACCGTATACCGAGTGATTCGTGACTCGGATGGGAATTTCGTTATGGTAATTAGCGTGTTCGCGATGACTGGCGGCGGTCGCGGTACAGGTCGATAAGGATGCAGGAAAAAATGATACTAAAAGTTGTGCAGTGAGTTGTATCCATCGCTTGATGATTTTGAAAACGATTTGGCTCATTTTTTGGAATTCATTGGAAGCGTAATATGCGCGTTTCTATGGAATCTGTCATTAATCGAAATGTGTTTTTGTTGGATGAAGACAATAGGAGAAGGGGGGTGTGGGGAGGTAAAAGTTATCTGCAAAAAGTAGCCGGCGCAGCGTTAACCTCTATTAAAATAACAACCTCAAAATAATCGAATAACAAAAAAATAAATTGATAAATATCAAAATCGAAATAACGAAATTGAAACACACATCAATATAATAAAATCGAAACGTTGAAATCGAAAGATACAAATGCCAAAACTGGAACACATACCAAAATAAAAATGCTAAAATCGATATATCGCGATCGAAAAATTGAAACAAAATTCTAAAATCGATACATAAAAATAACACGTCGAAATCGATTTATCAAAATCGATAAATTGAAATGTCAAAATCGAAACATCGAAATATCGAAATTGGAATACATATCAAAATCGAAACTACGGCATCGAAATCGAATTACTGAAATCGATAAATCGAAATCGAAGTATCAAAATATCAAAATCGAAATTCTAAAATATTTTGCCATCGAAATTCTAAAATCGATACATAAAAATAACACGTCGAAATCGATTTATCAAAATCGATAAATTGAAATGTCAAAATCGAAACATCGAAATATCGAAATTGGAATACATATCAAAATCGAAACTATGGCGACGAAATCGAATTACTGAAATCGATAAATCGAAATCGAAGTATCAAAATATCAAAATCGAAATTCTAAAATATTTTGCCATCGAAATTCTAAAATCGATACATAAAAATAACACGTCGAAATCGATTCATCAAAATCGATATATTGAAATGTCAAAATCGAAACATCGAAATATCGAAATTGGAATACATATCAAAATCGAAACTATGGCGTCGAAATCGAATTACTGAAATCGATAAATCGAAATCGAAGTATCAAAATATCAAAATCGAAATTCTAAAATATTTTGCCATCGAAATTCTAAAATCGATATATTGAAATATCAAAATCAAAACATCGAAATATCGAAATTGGAATACACATTAAAATCGAAACTACGGCATCGAAATCGAATTACTAAAATCGATAAATCGAAACTGATACAAATCGAAATCGAAGTATCGAAATATCAAAATCGAAATGCTAAAATATATTGTTATCGAAATTCTAAAATCGATACATAAAATAACACGTCGAAATCGATTTATCAAAATCGATATATTGAAATGTCAAAATCGAAACATCGAAATATCGAAATTGGAATACACATTAAAATCGAAACTACGGCATCGAAATCGAATTACT
>QBDW01003707.1:0-10562 GCA_003261595.1 Maconellicoccus hirsutus
CCAGAATATCTGAAAATGATGAAATTCGTTTTCGACGCGTTGATATACACGAAAAATCGATTTTTGGCCTTTTTCTCTTTAAAAAACGCAATTTTTCATGATACCGCATTTATGGCGAAAAATCACGATATTTAAAAAAGAAATCGTTAAAAATCAGGAAAATCGTCTTATTGAAGTGGTACCACGAAAATTGGGGTTTTCGCTGGTACTTCGACAAACTCGAGGTTTTCATTGGCGTTTCGAGTGTGCTCGTGGAGAATTCCCGTTATTTTCTTTGTTCGAGGATATTACGAGTGAAAATAAAAATGTTGATTTTTCGGTCGCCTCTTGATGTCTACGGTCTGGAAACATGCTCGAGAGAGCTTTGTTAGCAGGTCGAATTTTTTCTCGATAATTTAATTTAACTCGTTGAAAATTTCCGATGTTATTGGAGAAAAAATTTGTACGAGTTGAAAGTGGAAAAATACACGGTACGTAGATAAAGTAGCGAATTTCGTTTCGGGACCAAGGCGGGTGCTCGTTAAAGGCCTACACATGTGTGACCGAGATGAGATGAAATTTCACGATGTCGATATGTGGTACAGAGCTCGTAATGTGTGATGCGGAAGAGCGCTAGAATTCGGTGTAGAAATCACGATACGATGACAGGATATCAAAATGTGTTTCGTTGGCTCGTTATTACCGCATGATCGCGTAAATTGGTCGACATCCGGTGGAGAATCGGAGGATAGAGGAGTGGAAAGGTCCTGACGCCTTGAGCTTTTAACGCTTCGCTTTTTTTTTTTCAATTTAACGCAATTTTTTTTTCAAGAGATGAAAAATCGTGTACGCGTTGATGTATTTTTTGGTGGGATATTTTGTAAACAATTTTGTAATTTTTTGCGCATATTTTGTTGCAGAATTCGTGACCATGATGACATCCAAGTGAAACCGTCGTACCAACAAATATGAAAAAATGTTAAAAACAAACCTGCATTTTCTTTGCTTTCCGAAATGTGAATACCACACATTCGAGCTAGTGGAAAGACTCACTTTATCTATTTGTTGAACATTATTTTTTTTCTTCATAATTATTTTATTATTTTTTTCGTTTTTTTTTCTTTTTTTTTTCGTTTATAAAAAATTTGTTATAGCTCGTTTAATTATTGAATAAATTACTACATCCGATTTTCTCTCTTTTTAAGTTTTATCGCGGAATCATGGTAATTTCTTATGGGTTTGGATTTATCGATTGAAAAATAAAACCAAAAGGAATATGGCGTGTTTCTTTTTTTTTTTATGAACTTTATGAAAAATTTTAAAAGCGTCGTCGCCTGCATTGCACTTTTTTCGCCTTTGAAATTCGCTAATGAAATTTTTTTCTCGCTGTTAAAATAGTAGATCACCCTGGTAATTTTCTCGATCGCGAATTTTAATTTTTCAGGATTCGGAAAATTCTCATTTTTGTTTTTTGTTTTAACTGTGTTAGTGTTTATTTAGGAAACCTATTCGGTAACACATTCCTTCAGGTATTTAAAGTAAATTCGTGAGTAATATAAAATGTCTGTGCGAAATATGTTTTATTATATACGTCTTTATCTTTAAAAATTTTAATTATTGTAATTTAAAAGACACATTAAATGTTTTTTTTTCTCTTCACTTACTGATTATTATTAATTTTATTATTTTACGTACATAATTTTAAATTTATTGATTATTATGTTTACTACTATATTATAATTATTATTTATTGTAATGTGATAAAAAATACACCTTGTTTCAAAATCATTCATATGCCAGAGTTGTTTTGTGTGGGACGGATATTTTTTTGTAATAAGCCGAAGTTAACAAAAAAATACGTAAAGAAGAAAACATAAAAAGGGATAAAATTAAGATAAATGGAAGTAGAAGCTAAAAAAAAATCGAGAAAACGAGACTCGCGGAAGAATAACAATCGACTTAAAAAAAAAAATACATAAAAATGAAAAAAAAAATTCCACGAGAAAAAAAGGTCTAGTCATGCACAATACCGGTGTACGGATTTACGAGATGAGAATTTTTTTTCGTTTGGTTAAAAGAAAAAAATTTATACGGTGTGCCGGTATTGATTTGTTTTTTTAACTTCTCGTTCGAATAACAACCAAGCACAAAATGGAGGTTTTTTTCTCGAATTCGATGTATCACGCGGGGGATTTTATTGAAATTGGGCTTGCTCAAATTTCAGCGTAGTTTTCTATTATGAAATTCATTAATCACTGAACGTGTATTCGTTAGGTTCGGTTTTTTTTTTTAAAGACATGTTAACGCTGAAAGCTTTTCCATCTTTTTTTTTTTTATTTTATTATTTATTTATGTTATCAAGAATGGTTCAGATCGTTACATGTGTGTAAATTTAAGTTTGTTAAAGTACTTAAAGATGAAAAAATTTGTAGTCCGTATTTTACTTCAAAATCACCTTTAAAAATTTTTCGCCTAATTTTATTTATTGGAAATATATATCAGTTCGCGCTATTTAATGTTTACAATAGAATATATTAGAAATAAAATTTTGAAATTTGTTGTAAAAGTTCATTTTTGTGAAAGTGTAAACGTGAATAGTAAATATTTTGCGTTGTTTTGAATTTTAATGCAGGTGAGGTTTTGACAAGGTTTAGAATTTCGAGATGAAAATTCCAATTAAAAGTCGATTTATTAATGCGTATGATCGGTTCATTCGCAGTGTTGTTATGCCTTGAGAAATGGCCGTAATGCATAATGCAGGGTCTGCTTCATAATGCAACTATAACGTGATATGGTATTCACGAATCTGAATCGTTGGTTTTGAAATTCACGGTTTATCTCGTTGAATTGATAATTAACGAAGCTTGCCCGGTTTCGAAAAGCAGGTAAGTGCACCCCCAAGTTTTGCCTGGTTTTAAATCAATTCTCAGGTAGTCTGCGTTGTGGGATGTGCGCAAGTATGTCGAACGAGGTTGCAGTTTTTCGGCGGAGAATGAATGAACTTTTAAGCATCGAAGGTGTATTTGGTAATATGAGCAGGATATCATTGATGAAAGTTGATGTAATTTTGGGTGTTATTTTGCGAATATTATTTCGCAGGAATATAAAAGAAGGTGTTGCCAAATTGAGTATTTAATTATTTATCATTAACAGGGGAAGTATTGATTTAAAAATCACCCCTAGACCATATGTGCAAGTTGCATGTTGTAATTTAAAGTGGCGATTATTCGATGATAATAGGATTTGTCTAAATTGTAGTATTTTGCTTGTTTTTATGGTTACTTGGATCGATATACTGAAAACTCGTAAGTTCACGTTTTGCTTTAAAATTGCACTATTGTGCTTTTACATATTTCTATAGACGAGCCTGGTTCATGAACGGTTGAGTGAAGGAGCGGACAAAATGTCAGAAAAAATTGACAAAAGTGGAATTTTCAGTAAATCCAAAGTAATTTATAGTAAATTACAAATAAATCCCAATTAAATTTCCGTTAAATTACATGTAAATTTATGGTAAATCCAAAGTAAAATACAAGTTAATTTCCGGTAATAGATGGTAAATTTCCAGTAAATTACAAGTTAATTTTTAGTAAATTTCTGGTAAATCCGCAGTAAATTAGTAGTAAATTCCCCGTAAATCCAAAGTAAATTACCAATAAGTTTCTGGTAAATCCATGTTAAATTTCTAGTAAATTCAAAGTAAATTACAAGTAAATTTCCGGTAAATCCAAATTAAATTGCCAATAAATTTCCGGTAAATCCATGGTAAATTTCCAGTAAATTTCAAGTAAATCCAAAGTAACTTACAAGTCAATTTCCTTTAATACATGGTAAATTTTCAGTAAATTACAAGTTAATTTCCAGTAAATTTGTGGTAAATCCACAGTAAATTAGCAGTAAATTCCCCGTAAATCCAAAGTAAATTACTAATAAGTTTCTGGTAAATCTCTGGTAAATTTCTAGTAAATTTAAAGTAAATTACAAATAAATTTCCGGTAAATCCAAATTAAATTACCAATAAATTTCCGGTAAATCTATGGTAAATTACCAGTAAATTTCCGGTAAATCCATGGTAAATTTTCAGTAAATTACAAGTTAATTTTTAGTAAATTTGTGGTAAATCCACAGTAAATTAGCAGTAAATTCTCCGAAAACTCAAAGTCAATTACTAAGAAGTTTCTGGTAAATCCTTGGTAAATTTCTAGTAAATTTAAAGTAAATTACAAGTAAATTTCCGGTAAATCCAAATTAAATTACCAACTAAATTCAAAGTAAATTTTCAGTAGATTTCCGGTAAATCCATGGTAAATTTCCAGTAAATTACGAGTAAATTTCAAGTAAATCCAAAGTAAAGTTCCAACGAAATACAAGTAAATTACAAGCAAATTCCCCATTACTTCCAAGCAAGTGACATACTGGAGGTTTTTGAAAAAAACAAAAAAAGAGATCGAAAATGAGTAAACCAAATTATCATTTCTGTCTTGTGGTGTATTTTGAAAAATGGTGGCAGGAAAAAGATCAAATAATATGTCATATTTTTTTTAAGCGACTTATGATGATTTTCAATTTTTTTCAAAATTGATTGCTGTATTGGGTTAAAAAATCTTTTATGGTGTATGGAACGTTTTTGAAAAAAATGAAAAAACCCGAATATTTAAAAAAACAGCAAGAAGAACTTTTGTTTTATTCCAGTATGGTAATTGGAAGCTTATAAAATCGCGGAGAAATTCAATTTTATCGTTCGTGAAATCACAAGAACTTTCTCGTGATTTTTGGTTAGACACCAGAGGTCTGCACGATCACCATTTTCACGAGTAATGGTCAGACCGTAGTAAAAACGAGTATAACTCGGATCGTTAGACGGGTAAACGGTCAGGATTTCGGACCGTGGCGATCAGCTCGTCGTACCAACGAGTTTAACTCGGATCGTTGCGTGGGTGATCGTATACTCGTCGTATGCGCATGATTACGGGTATATTCGGATTATGTGAATGAATTCAACGCTAAGCTTTACAGCTTTGAGAATTACAGCTTTGAGAATTTCGTCGATTTTCTCCTTAATTGATTTGTAAAAATAGGAAGGTGAAAGAATTTTAGCTAATACAAGGTGATTACTGACTAGTTGATTCGAATACCCGAAGAGAAAAAATCCCTCATTTTAATTTTGAAATTTCATCCTAAGAGAGTGTTGTCGTCTCAAGCCTTTGACTTACGTCTTATATTAAATAATAAATAAATAGTAAATGCATATTGCATAACAACAACTATGGGTATGAGTCATTAGAGTTACGATTTGTGAAGCATTATGAGTCACCTATACACGAAGATGCCTATTACATTTAGATACAATGAAACTTTAGATACAATAAAACTTTATCGCGATACCCCGTCCCCTTACCTTACCATGCATTACTTCAATATACCTTTGCCAATTTTCATTTACGTTTGTCATTTGATGCAGTGCATTAGTTAACACGTAAAAATGAATTCCGAATCGGTCGCGCGTGATTTGAAAAACGGTGTTTTAATTTGTGAACAAAACGTGAAATGTTGTAGTGATGTTTGGAAATTTTTTGAAAAAATTAAGTACTCTAATCGAGAGGAATATATACCGTTCGTGAAGTGCATAATTTGTGACTTAATTACCAGCCACAAAAAAGATGCTTCCACTACAAACCTCAGTTGGCATAAGTGTGTGAAGGTGCACCGCAACACAGATGAAGGGAATTCAGCGGAGCCATCACCCAAAAAAATTAAAACTCCTGATTCAATCAAAAAACAATGCGTTGAAAAATGTGTCGCGCTTTGTATAGACACTCAGTCGCAACTCGCAGCTGAAGAATGAAGAAATCATTTATTGCACAAAATTCATCTTCGCTTTATAAATTTACGTTTTTAAAGCAAATTGAAAAAATTTTCGAAAGAAAACGTATTTTGACGTAAAATTGCGAGATTATCAAAGAAGGTACCTAGATCGTTTGAACATGTGATAAGAAATGATCACTAACTAGCTCGTATTTGCAATTTAGACATTCGTCAACTTCGCCGCATCCCGCGATAAATCTCTTGGTCTTCTGTTTTAACTTAATGATTATTTATGATCTTGCGATCTCATAAGGTAACTATTTCAAACTCTGATATCATCTTCAAGTTCTGCAGATCATCTTGAAGCATCACCTGGTCGATTTTGGTGCATACGATGGTGCTCAGGTGAAACAATACGGAAGATGTGATTAGCTCTTCAAATTATTTTGTAATCACGCCATGCGGTTCAATACAAGTAAGTTCATTTTTAGTTTGAATTTGTTGTATTTTCAAAGATACAACGTTCATGTTAACCGGTTGATTGATATTTATACCTTAGCAGATGAATATATTGTTTAAACAGTGAAAATACAGCTATGGCTGTTGAAAGACTTGCATCCACAATGCGACCATTCGGGTAATTTCGAAATATGTAAAAATCTCGGTTTCAATAGTCGATCTATATTTTACATATTTCATCGTATTTTGGTTAACTGCAATACTGCAATATCTAACTGAACAGTGGACGACCGCATGCATTATACTCGTGTCTCGTGAACTTCTGCAACGCATCGCTCGACGTACTACATTCGATCTACCGCAAGATCAATGTTGTGAAAGATAATGCGGTCAATAATAAACCATAATGGAAGCAATGAACGTAACATTAGATTAAGAAAGACACTTTTGTATTTTTTTGCAGCTCGTTCAGGAAACTGCTTCGGAACGATATGATTAGAAGCTTTACGTTGGCTAGTTCCGAATCTGCAAGGTGTACGAAGACATAAAATGAAACGTATGAGGTTTGGTTATGGTTATGTCTATATATCGCAAATGCAACGTACATTTTGGTAGATTTTGCGATGATAATATTTTTTGAAGATTTAACTGTAATTCCGGTGCAGTTCCGGTGCTATGTGTGTGTATTGGTATCAAGCTATCAACTAACGAATTGAGACTGTCAAGCAAAGTGTCTGATAGCTGGTGGTAATTGATGAAACTAACGAAGAGGTACCGATGAGACGTCGATCAGCGCAATCATACACTTATGGTTGTGAAATTTTCAAAATTTACCAGCAATTTTCGAATTAAAATACAGAATTTTAATTTCTGACTCCTAGCGGTTCATTATTGAACTTACAAAGAGGTACCTCACATTAGCGCTCCAACAGATTCTTGACTGTCCCAATAAGGCTGGTGGAACGAAATGCACTTTTTTCAAAAAAATTGCTGTAAGGTTATGCGAAACAAAACGAATTTGTTTGGAAAAAGGTAACGAAATGTGGAACGAAACGAAATATTTCATTTCGTTTCCATTCCATAAAAATCATACTAGAAGGCTTATCATGTAGGAAAGTAACCACAGACACATCAGAAGTTGATCTTTTTTTCGTTTTGCAGGATGAATTTTAATAGATTTTGATGAATTTTTTTCGGAAAAAAAGAACGAAACGGAATCATTTCAACGAAGAAACTAAACGAAATTGGAAAACTCGGTCGAAACGTTATGTGGAACGAAACGAATTTATTTCGTTCTACCATCCCTGCTAACGAACACCGGTTAGCTGGGTTAGGATTATTACAAATATGAAAATTTCATTTCAATTTATCATTTATTTGAACAATACCTCGAAATCGTCCTGTTATAAATGTTCAGCGGTGAAATATTTCATTATTTATAATTTCCAAGGGAACAGAATATCCCAGTGATTACATTGATGTTATAGTTTTAATTAAAAACTAACACGAAGTCGAATTCGAAACATTAAAATCGAATGCTAAGGTAAGTATACTTGTACTTTTTACCGTTGAAGCTACATCCTAAACATGAGTATCATAGTTTACCTTTTTACTTATAACAAAGTATAATGACATAAAAGAAAAAGCTCTATAGTTGCCGAAGACTTGAAAATCTTTCAACCGAAACAACTTTTATATAAGTTCGTTAATGAACAGGTGTTCAAAATATTGTAAAACTTTTTCAATTACTGTAATGACTCCGAGAAGCTATTCGGCGAAATTTTTTTTCGCCAAAAGATCGCAGTAGTTCCTCAACGATTTTACTTTTTTTTGATGAATAAATTAAAAAGAATGAAAGATGTTATGAAATATAGGTGTCGTTTCAGAGCGTTAATCATTCCGGTGGAAAAAAAATTCAGAAAATAATTTGGTTTTCGCGAAACGAACTCGTCGACTATTTACATTTAAATTATGAAGTATTTAGGTTTGCGTATGACAAGTATTTTCATTTAAATGATATTTTAATGAATTTTCTTATATTTTCAGGCGACAATATACGAATAATTTTTTCACGTAATCGACAGACGACAGGATTGTATAATTCGTGTATTCGAGAATACGAAATTTATCGATATTTGGGTTTGATTTGATGCTGCGACGTTTTACTTAATCTCCGTACATGAAAGAATTGCGGTGGTAGAAGATAACAAACTAAGAAGTCATGAAGCAACTCAGATCATCCAATTGAATAAAAATCGAATATACGACACGTATGTTAAGGGATTCCAAATTGGCGAAAAATCTCGAAACATTTTTAAACAAATCTCACGCTAAAAAGGCCACTTTTACTTCGCACGACGTAAAAATTGAACCAGCCTAAAGGAAGATTACCAACGCGAATTCCAAAATTCCAAGCTACACGTACGGAATACATTAGATAAATGAAATCAATCCCGGAGATTTACCAGATTCGACGCCTCAGGCGTGAAATTCGAGTAAACGGTGTAAATCTGCGTATAAATAAGATATACATTTTATCGAGTGAATAACGCGTAATAGAAAATATAAGCCTGGTTGATCCGAAAATAAATAAAGGAAAAAACAGCGTTTTTGACGCAGCAGCGAGGTTTTTACGAAGACTCGGAGACAAAATAAGAATCTTCGTTTATCCTTCCATCGAGTTCAGCACGTATATGCGTGTTTGTATAATAAACGTGTTTGCCGACACACCGCAGTGATCTCGATACAAGCAGATAACTCAGAACTGATACAAATTACCCGATGGGAGTTACGTAAAGTAAAAGATGAACCTTGAGAATTAACTCCGACGAAGCTTGCTCAGGTTAGCGTAGCAGAACGAGCAATGTATCGATGTACCGAAAGAAATTTCGCATTTCCTCTGGGGTTAGAATTAAGAAAATCGATAGTTTTTTCCGCAATTACAGTTGCATCGAGTGGATTTCAATTAATTCGCGAATTTATTGTTTGGAAGATTATTTGAAGAATTATTAAGAAATAACTGGAAAAACTATCAAGAAAGATGAAAAATCAGAGTAAAAAATTATAAAATTGTCGAAAAAAGTATACATCAGCACCAGAGACAAAAAATTAAAAAAAAATTAAAAAATGAGAAAAAAATAATTAAAAAATATCTTTATAAAAATGCTCCAAAATCGTAAAAAAAATAAATTAAAAAAAATTTTTTTAAATTTCAGAAAAAAATTGAAGGTTGGTATTTAAAAAAAAATACATCACGAATATTTTTCAAATTCCACCAAGAATTACAAAATTCGTGAAAATTGGAGCGAAGTACCGAGAAATTGTTGAAAAAAGAGTTTAAAAATATGAAAATAATTTTGATCGATCTTAAACCATTTTAACAATAAAAAATAGCGTATAATCATTTCAAACTTAGTTTAAAATTGCTTAAAATTACGCATAATTGTAAAAATGTTGTTGAAACCGATAAAAATTAAAATATTTGGTTAAAATTGCAAAAAACTACCAAAATGTTAAAATTGTTCAAAATTGTACAATATCTGCTCACAATATCATAAAACTGTTAACATGTTAAAATAGTTTGAAAAAGATCGAAATATGTTTAAAATTGCTTAAAATTATCCCAAACTGTTTAAATGTTGTTAAAATTGTGTAAAATTGTTCAATATATGCTCAAAGTTGCATAAAAATTGTTATAATGTTGTTAAAATATTTTAAAATTGAACAAACTTTGAAATCGTACAAAATTGTCAAAAGGTTGTTGAAATTGTTCAAAGTTGTTCAATATTTGCTCAAAATTGCACCAAAGTTGTACAAGACGGCTGAATTGATAAAAAAACTTGTTAAAATCACAAAAAACCATAAAAATTTTGCTAAAATTGTTTAAAATTGATCATAGTTTGTTTTAAAGTGCATAAAATTATCAAAATGTTGTTAAAATTGTTCAAAGTTGTTCAATATTTGCTCAAAATTGCACCAAAGATGTACAAGATGGTTGAATTGATAAAAAATTTTTGTTAAAATCACAAAAAACCATCAAAATTTTGCTAAAATTGTTTAAAATTGATCAAAGTTTGTTAAAAAGTGTATAAAATTATCAAAATGTTGTTGAAATTGTTCAAAGTTGTTCAACATTTGCTCAAAATTGCACCAAAGTTGTACAAAACAATGAAATTAATAAAAAATATTATTAAAATTGCAAAAAACCATCAAAATGTTCTAAGAATGGTATAAAATCAACCAAAATTTATTTAAAATTGGTTAAAATTATTTAAAATCAATCAAAATTGGTTTAAAATTGCATAAAATTATCAAAATGT
>QBDW01003709.1:0-11104 GCA_003261595.1 Maconellicoccus hirsutus
GCCAAACATTCGGAGAATTTGTCGATAAAAATTATTTCTTTTACGTAGGTAATTTATCAAAAAGAAATAAACCGAAAAGTTTGTCAAAGGGAGGAATTTAGTATAAATTAGGAATTTCATTCGATTTAGGTTTTCAAGGCGGACTCGTCGCGGAACGCGAAATGGGCGGATTTTCTTCGGAAATTATCGTCGCGTTATTTCTTTGTTACAGTATCGCGCTACAACTTCAATTCGTTCCGCGTATTTTCGCAAATTACATAAAAATAGACAAACAAGTGGTCAATGAACGAATTCATAATTACCACGTGACCAGCAAAAACAAAACGATACCTAATTAATGAGTTTCAAGGCAAGAAATGTCACATGTCACCTAAAAAAGAACGCTAATTATACCCTCGAAATTGGCTTTACTACGTGTACACGAAAATATAAAATTCGCTCAAAACATATCGCATAATTCAAACGAGACGAACGCGAGATATTAATTTTTCGTCGATTTCCGATAATTGGAAATTATTAAATCCTAAATAATGGTAGATTTAAACTCTCGAATAGTTACGGAAATAAAACCGGTGTAAAGTTCAGTTTGAAAATGTTAATGTTTTAATACTCGACTTTAAGGTTAACGCATTATTAATTAGGGTTACACACGTTGTATTGTGTATGCGGATAGAATAAAATGAAACAGATAGCCCGGTATAATATGGTAATTAAAACACAAAATGTAGATAAATTCTCGGTATTATTCATACTGTCGCAGCCAGCGTAAACTTATACGTTGAAATACGGTTCCAGTATGGTATTAACTCGATATATAGAAAAAATAACCACTCATCGACAATAGTATAAAAGTCCGATAATTAATACCCATCTTATCAAAATTAAATTTACCACGTCATCAAAAAGTAAACAAATGCCGGGGTTTTACCCGGCAACAATACAAACGTATAACGTTAATGAAAACCGAGAATTTCCTTTAAGCTTTTTCTATTCGTGACTGGAATATTTCATAAGCATTAACGGAATTATACATTTCGCAGTCCTCAAACTGTTACCGGAGCTTGAACTGAATGGAAATTTACCTTGTAACTTGAATTGTACTGTAACCTACTGTATGTCTAATTCATTTAAGTTAGACTCAGCGTTGAAAAAAAAACACGCAACTTGTAAGGTTTGAGAAAATGACAAAAATTCTCATGCTAGGGATATTACAAAGTAGTCCCCATAACCTGCGCAATACATAAAACGTACATCGAGTAGTGAAATTATTACCTTTTATGAATTCTATTTGTTGAACTAATCCTCTCGAAAACGCGAATCTCGTCGGCGTAAAAATTTATTTTCATCTGCGAGTTTAATAATCTGAAAGAAAAATATCACAATAGGTATTTAAATACTACGGTATATGTATTCAATATTTGATAGTAATGATGTAAAAGTACACATCGTCAACATTCTTGTACTTCACATAGTACCTAATCCAGCAATTAGCTAACTACGAGTAGATGCAGCTAACATAGCTAGGCTAAGTATACTAGCTAGTAGCTAATTAGCTATCTAACATCTATCGCTGAACACTTGACCATTATTTCAGGTTACCTGGATAGAAATGGTAGCGGTACTGAAACAACTCGCAGATTTCTATCACTACGTATTCGTGCATTTAGCAGGTAATTCGTAATTTTCTTCTTTTTTGTATAACAAATTCGTTTACTCGAATGACTACTTCGGTGTAATCCGATTACTGTGATGTGTTTCCGGTTACACTGAAATCACGACAAAAGCAACACCACCTTTTAATTTACCTTATTTTAATAATACTTTCAGAGTACGAATGTATATTATCAAATTACAAAAGTAACTATACGATGTTGAGTACGTAATACTAGGTAATTATACATAAAAACAAGGAAATCTATACTTGACGCCGATGATGCTGTACTACCTATTGTTACCGAACTGATGATGTTACAATTCTTGAATAACATATTTATCGTGAAACGAGCAATATTAAATATTGAAAATGCTTACACATTTGATTTAAGACTACATTCTTCACTGTTTCCTTAAATTCACATTTACATGTTTTACATACGATACCACGAAGTGTTCACTATAAGCTTACTTTTCACATCAAAACTGGCGTCGTTTGACTTCCAAACTAAACTAATTCATAGAAATACGAAATATGAAAACTAATTCGCAAAACATTTATCTATCTTCGATCAACTTACTAAACCATGTTCCTTAGAAATGAGTAATTTTGTCACAAAAGAAGACTCCGTTTGGTTAACGCATTGTTATAATAACGAATTTTTCATGAAAATTATTGCTCAATTACGTAATAACGCATCGAGCTTTGTGATTGGTTACGTACAGCGGCTAAGTTTTGAGCGAACCTTATGGTCTGTTCCAAAAAAGAGTAACGAGTAACCTATAACACAATCATAAACACACTGTTGTGCTAAATGAAGCATACATAAAGCATTTGTTTATTTTTATGAAAATATGATTGCACATTGCTCGGTATTGCTACGCTATGTAAGTATTTACTTCTGAACCGAAAAATGTTGAAGGTGTTTGAGATTGCTTTTATTTGGAACAGGCCATACGTACCGTAGATTTGATTTAGATCAGTGTGGCCAAATAAAAACATTTAAAATTACCTATTCCGTTAAATCTCGTAATCACTGTTTTTTTATCAATAAATCGGTAAATTTACAAAAATAAATAATTGAATGTGAAGTTTAATCAACTTAGAATACTTTTTATGTAAAAACATTTTTGATTAATTTAAATGAATTATCGAATTATCGAAGTTCGGTTAACGCTGGCAGAATGAATAACAACGTCGCTGAAGATGTTAATTTGATAACTACTGATGAAATATTGAACTACTGAGGTATGAATTTAATAATGATAATTTTCCCATGGTATTCAAGTACATAGCTAGTATATCGAGTGAAATTAAATATTATTCTTAATGTTTAACGTACGTATGTTACGCTATTCGATGTTTTACTGTTTCTGTTAGCTGTTGAAGTATATTTAGAACAGAAGAACAAATCTCTACTGAGTTATCAAAATCTACCTATTGCACTATTGCAGTTACGAATGACTACTCAGAATACAATCAAACGATCAAATTACCTATGCATGAAACAATTCAAAGAAAATATATATTTGATCGTGTCACTCGTGTCAGTTCAACGAAGAAATACGTCAACCAAGGAAACGAATTCACACGCGTCAAACGATTTGTTCTGACTTCTGATTACAAAACAAATTACCACGACCTCTGAATGCCGCTTAATATTCAAAATTAGTCAAAATATGCCACCAGACACTACAGTATCACTAATCTATGCTTGACAACATAATTCGAACTCGCTGAAATCCGAAGCCGTCACTATGCTGTACACAGAACGCACATAGCATCAAGAAAAAATGAAAGATACTTAAAACCTCACTCGGAATCTTTCAAATAGTTGAAAATTTCAAAAGTAATTCAAATTACTCGATTCATTGAAAATCTGTCGACTTTTTCGGTATTTAATTCGAATTCAAATGTAAATTGACGGCGGAATGTTTCAATAAAAGTGGTAAACCGAATCGAATTCTTGAAAATAAGAAAATATCGAAAGCGTAAAACGTCGACGAGAGTAAAGTTTACTTCACGTCGTTTATGAAACGACTAAATGAAAAAGGTAAAGGAAAACAATGCCGAATAAGGTGAAAGGTAATCGGGGATTTAAATTTTGAACGTGAATCGAAATTATTGCGCTTATTTTACAAAACTGCAACACGAATTGTTGCGATGCTCTATGTGCAAGAATGAGAACAATTTTCGAGAAGAATTTCCCGCAGGGATATTAATTACTTAATACTAATGTGTGGTCTATTTACGTATGCTTTACGTTGTGAGTTCATTTTGCGTGTTTTATTTTTTATTTTTTTGCATTTATTGAATTATTTGAAAGGTGGCGTCGTTACATACGAGTATTTACAATTGTAACATACAAAGTACGATAGAATCGATATCGCTAGTTGTATGGTATTTACATACTTTTAATTAACGTTTCAGACGAAAGGAGTAATAATTTTTTCCTAATACGATCGCCTCTTCCTTTGCTGATATTTTTAATATGTTACGTTTATTTCGTAACGAAGCTCGGACCTCGGCTGATGAAGTCGCGTCGACCGTATAATTTGAAAAATATCATGATCGTATACAACGCGGTTCAAATCTTGACAAATAGCTACATTTTCGCCGAGGTGAGTACATAAATTTTCACACTTAATGCCAAACGTTAAAGAAGAAAACGTGTTGAACGCCGTAGTTATTCGAAAGTTTATTGTTGAATGAAGTCTTGCTGTTTTACAAGTACTCGAAAAGGTGAAGTAGACTTAAAATTATTGAATTATGTTTGAAAAGAAACAGGAAAACTTTTCGAGTTTGGATAACTTGGTTAAACAACTTTGAAAACTTAACAGATATCGTTGAAACATTTAACCTTTAATGAGTTAATATTTGCATACCGGCTTCTTTTTTACCTCGCTTTGTGTTTTTAAAAACTTAACTCGTTCATTAAATTTTCAAATAAATTATTTCTAGAATTTTGAATTTACTCGTTCAAATGAAATCTTGCAGCTTTTTAGTAATTTAGTGTACCGAATTGCGGCGGATTTGCCTTGCAAATATTACCTAGCGTATTTTTAAATATCAAATTGTTACTCGACCCTTTTCGCTCAATTATAATAAAAAGCCGAGCAAAATAAAGGCAATTTGGTAAAATACAAGTATACGAACGCGACTCCGGTACAATTGTGTATAAGTTCGTTTGAAAAATATATAATTACAACATTAACTCCGCCTGCGATTTAATTGAGAAAAAGCGAATACCTACAAATAGATGAATAATTTATTTATAAAATACGCGCAGCTATAAAGGTTATGTAAAAAAGAGCAAAATAACATAATTGCCTTCCAATTTAGAAACAGTAAGTACCTATATCAAAGAAAGCGGAGATCCCATTCAACGAAGAGCTTTAGTACCTATCGAGTGCCACCTAATTAACAAAATCTTCCGCATGATTTCGTTGCTTCGCAATGAATAGAAATTTATTACCACGGTATTCGATTGTCTCACAAATGGTTATTATTTTTTCGCCGTTGCGAAAAGATTTCGTTCTTTTGCTGATGTGTGCTGCGAGTCGGTGTAATTGCTGCGATCTTCCGTTTCGCCGGCTTCGTAGCACGGCGTAGTTCGCTCCGTTGCACCGTATCGTCTTGTATACACTTGGAAAATAATTCCATTATTAACGATATCGTCGAACTAGTCTCGTTAACGGGTAATATTTTCGATAATTTTTAATGCGAACATCGTCGAAATGACCACTACGCAGAAGCGAAGCGTCGCCGTCGTTCAGTACGCGTTGTACTTTTTACGCTTTTTTAGTTATTTCTTAGCCACATCGACACAAAAAACACGAGTTGTACTTTACGAAGGAAGCGCCAAATCGTTTAGTGAATTTTAATTAATATACCGAAAGAACAGAAAGCTCTTTGTATAAGAGATGTCAAAATCTGTTCGCATTGCGAATATTATTACGTCGTGAAAATTATGCGAGTTGTATGTTATGTATAAGGTCATTCTCAATAAACTTCACACTTTTTAAAATTCATAAAATGGTTACACTGCCGTTTTATGCCGGTTTCTTGGCAACACTGCATTCCCTGAGGCAGGGTAGTTTGTTTACAATTCGCTCATCTGATGTGTGTAATCGTTCCGTTGTATAGGTGATGTTCGCGAACGTTAACACTGCCGTTTTATGCCGGTACCTTGGCAACACTGCATTCCCTGAAGCAAGGTATTTCGTTTACAATTCCCTCATCTGATGTTGTGTGTAATCGTTCCGTTATACGTATATGTAAGTGATGTTCGCGAACAGTAACGCTGCCGTTTTATGTTGATTTCTTGGCAACACTGTATTCTCTGAAGCATATTGTTTTGTTTACAAATCGTACATCTGATGTTGTGTGTAATCGTTCCGCTGCATAAATGATGTTCGCTTAAGGTCAAAATCAGAGAGTCTGCCAAAACAAGCTGAAGACGATTGCGGAATTAAAAATTGACATTACAGAATATTCCAACGATGATGTTGCAGCGAGTAGCGCAAATCTTCATTACGCGATTAGAGGTTTTCACAGTTGATGGAGCACATTTCGAAAATCATTTATAGACCAAAAAAATACCCTGCTTTGGTGGTCATTTTGATGTAATTACTTTTGTTTCAGTTGTTAACTTCGTCTCAATACTTGTTTCGAATTGTAAAATTTATTAAGAATGACCCTGTACCACTAAATCGAAAACATTTGCAAAATGACATAAACTGGTAACCATTTGTACTAAAATCAAATAATTTTGAAAATATACCCAAATTGTTAGAAAAATAACATTCTTATCGGATTTATAGCAACGAAAACCTGTCAGAAGTGTGTCATGGAGTACATTTTCCAGGTTGTCCGGTTTCTGAGCAATAAAAAACCTGTTTAGCTGGAATCAGGATACTTCAAATGTGTTTCAAGTTCAGTTAAGGAAAGAGGCATGTACTCCTACGTTGAAAAGTTGGAAAAGCCCCCTCTCCCCTCATATTTAAAAAAGTGGATCGTTCGTTAACTTTAACAAGCGTGGTTCTGTCATCAAACTTGATTTTTAAAGAAATATTTAAATGATTTTAACCCACTAAACAATAAAAAAGTACATTTTTGTAATACGAATAAATTACAAAAAATTTTTCTCGAGTACTTTTTTCGTCTTCCATTTTTTTCAACTATAAAATTTGAATATTGTTATTGAGAAGAAATAAAAATTACCTTTTCTTTAAAAAATGTCGACCACTCGAATATACGTAAATTTTTATGAATGTTTTTATTGCATCAAATAAGTCGAAAATCTACTACTGGCAAAATTTTGTAATTTGCAGCCTTTTCTCGTTTTAATGATGTTTTTTGAACTACCTTAGTCATAAAATTCATTCTTTTTTTATCACCACATAAAAATTTCACGCTTCCTTCTTTTCTATCAAAATTTTTGGAAAATTGTGTTCTGTCACGCCTCCTTCCCTTCTCGTACGATCATGAGTCAGCCTAATCAAAGAGTTCATAAATACTAATTCACGGTATCTGACGTTTTTTTTTTGAAAAATCACAACTTTTTGAGTACCTTTTTACCAAATTTTCAAAAAACCCTTAACTCTCCCCTCCCTTCCTTTTGAACTAGATGAAATTTCAGATTAAAAGAAAGTCTCTATATTTAAAAAAGAAATTAATTTTAAAGACATCAAATTAAAATTACAAAAAAGTAAACGTATCATGTTTTAAAAAAATATATAAGTATGACATTATATAAAATAAAATAAAATAAAACTAGTGCATATATTTTAAAGTGGATACGCGTAGATATCATTTCAGTAGTAAAGTAATAGGTATGGTACGAATGTGTATATAAATTACACGCCACTTCAGCGACAACTTTGACAAGACACACGACGAGATTAAACGTGTAATAGGTAAATTTCTACATACTCTGTATACGGAAGCGAACAGAATCTAATGCATTTCGATTAAATTCGAACGCTTAATCAAACACAGAAACGAAACGAACGCAACGAGAACGGTAAATAAAATTAGTGAAACAAAATTTCTCAAGAAATCGCAACCGTTTTGAAGTTTCTTAATTTATTTGTACTGTCAGTAAATAAAATTTTAATTGAGAGTTACTTGTTCGGGTTCAAATTGTAGCTTTGGTTTTGACATAAAATGAAATTAGTTACTACGTTTATCGTCTCGATAAAGAGACGTTTTACCGGAGTCTCTCGTCTGCTTTATTCGTGTTTTTGAAATGCGCACTTTTCTACGTGCACATTTCAAAAACGCCTACATACGTACACTACATACATGTATGTGTATAAATAAGCGCTAGATACTCGAACGTATACATATACCTAAAATTTTAGATTCGTCGAAGAAAAAAAATCAATTCGGTTTACATATACACGAGAGTGAATCTACTATCTAGGTCCGTCGATAATTCCTTTTCATACGGATACAGCATAATAAAACAATGATCAAATGAAAGTTTCGCATTCGAGAAGACGTTTTTATTACACATTTGTTGTAGCTTTTGGAATTTACTCGCGCCATTAACAAATCAGTAACATTTTCACCTTCGGTGTGCCCCCACAGCTCGCCGTATACTTCGTCGAATTCCGTTAACCTTGCTTAAATTACCCTAACCTAGTTTTAAATTTTATTACTACTCACGAATTCCAGGTATGCTGGAAAAAAGACCTTTTTGCGTTACGTTAACGAGATGAGAGAACGAAAAAAATTGCGGTTCGGTGAAAAAATTTAATTATTTGCTACTTATCTTGAAATTAATCTACCTTTTGGAGGATCTCATTTATTTGTCGACTTCATCACGTGCGTTTTTTGACCGCTTGGCGAAAATCGTTTCATTATTTTATCAATGTAGCGTGAAAAAAAACAATGCTGCATTATTTTAAGAAGTGCCCGAGGGCTCGAAAATTTAGCAAAAACCATTTTCCTGCGGTGTCTGCGTAGTTACCTACAGGGTTTCCACAGTTAACTCGAGTGAAACATAATTTTATTTTTTTATAGTAGGTTCCTCCTCCCCCCGCTGAAGCGCAGACATATTAGTGGAAAAAGTAAAATATTTATTCAGTTCGGCATGGTTCGAGGACCATTGCGAAACTTTGAAATCCGTGAAAGTTGTAAAAAGAGAAATGAATATTGTCAAAAAGTAGTGCAAGAATAAAAAAAAAGAAAACAGGAAATATCTTTGAAAAAATCACACGAAAATTGTTCATTTTTGATAAATTCCTGGTAATTTTTTATGAATTGGCAGCACTGTAGAAATACATAATTTATAATTATAAGTACATGTAAGTATTTATTTGATTTTTTTGTCACAGGCGTTTAGATGTGGTTGGGGTGGAAAATATAGTTGGCTTTGTGAGCCCATCGACTGGACGAACTCTCCAGAAAGACTCTATGTAAGTATAACACTCTTAAATGTTCAACATCCACTAGTAAAAAAAAAAAACTAAAACTAAACTCATTACTTCTTATACTAATTAAGATCACAAATGTTTTGAGGTCTTTTTGGGGCTTTCGTTTTTTTAGACATCACACTATTGGTGTGATATCAAAAAAAATGGAAGCCCTAAAAAGCTCTGAAAAGCCCTGATGATTTTTCACAAAACCCGAAACCCCGCCTCTGAGACTGATTATTGCGGATCCGGCTCCAAAACCCGAGGCCCGATTCTTGAAATTCAGGCCCAGACCCTGAAACCAGAGGCCAAACAAAAAACCATTCTGGGCCCAACCCCCGCACGGAACGCACTATTAACAGATGAAAAACGTGCTGTAATGAGAGGTATAATAACGGTGTGTTATTTGGTGGCCACACGGAGCGCTAATGTGCACTAATCCGCACGTGTTATTCTTGCATCCTTGTAAATGGCTATATTACGCTACAATTTAGGAAAAGGTTACGAAAATAAAGCATTCCAAAGCGAAATTTTTTATAGAAAATTTTACAGAACTTTTTAAATTATACATATAGTTATCGTTCTACTTATATTTACAGGAAATCAAGCTATGTTACGCGTACTTCGTGATAAAAATAGTTGACCTTCTCGATACCGTAAGTAGCATTAGTAAAATATGCGTTTAATGGGACGTATTAATATTAATGAATTAGAGGATTACGTATAATTTGGCCGACAGACTCGATATATCTCACACTTTCCGATCAACTTACGCTAATAGATTGTGAAAAATTAGCTCACTAATACGACGTCAAATACGCAAAATAACTTATTTTTCTAATTCATCGAGGGGGTTGAAATTACGGCAAAAAATCGAACTCCTGAACGCAACACAAATCATAACGTATACGAGTAAAAAAAACGTACTAATTCCATAGTACACGGCGCTCGGAACTACGAATACGCTTTCGTTTTATGCAAAATATTTTGCTTTACAGATTTTCATGGTTTTAAGAAAGAAGGAAGATCATATATCATTTTTGCACGTTTATCATCACACTGGAATGTGCGCTCTAGCATGGGGCGGCGTGAAGTATTTACCCGGTGCGACAATTATCAGGTTTTACAGTACTTTTTTTTCGCATATTGCGCATATACTTATTATAACGAACGTATGTGTATGTGCTATGCGCCTATACGTATCGTATATTTTATTATTTTACGACTTCGCAACCGTATATGGAATATACAGAGCGTATTTTAGTACACATTTTCCATTTATTGTGTAAAAAGACGCGATGATTTGAAATTGTAAATTTTTTTCCAACGTAAAAACGCATATGAGAAGTACGCTTATGAATTTCCAGCGAATCAAATATAACAATTTTGCATTCGTGTATTGCAGGCGGACACGGAACGTTCTTAGGATTTATTAACACGTTTGTTCACGCCGTCATGTACGGATATTACCTCTTCTCCACCGTGTATCCTCAAAATTCCGGTAAAAATTGGTGGAAAAAGTATCTAACGCAGTTACAAATGGTAAGACGATGCGATGACAGTGATACGCGATAATTGAAGCTCAAATTAGCAAAAAATCCCAATTAAATCCATCGAGTTGGAGCAATTGACAAAATATGAAAATAATTAGATTTTTACAAATTACACGGCAAATCTTGTGCTAAATCGAAGACTTTTTTTCGGTAATTAAACATTTTAAGCTCATCTTAGGGCGGTACAGAAGACACCCAATCATCAAACCAAATCAGGGGGTGAAGGGGTAAGGAGGGTTGGATAGCAGAAAGGCCAACTTGATGGATTTAATTGGTGTTTGAGGGGCAAGAGACGCTCTGGGGAGAGATATATTAACTATTAAGTGTAAAAAAATTAGTAAGAAACAACTTTGAAAATTTGTTGATAAAGACGACGTTTCAAATGTAGTAGTGGAGGGGGATGAAACCTATAAGACGGAGGAAGTGCGAGCAATTTTTTTGCGCTTCATTTTAGTTGAAAAAAAATTGATTGTAAA
>QBDW01003712.1:0-11864 GCA_003261595.1 Maconellicoccus hirsutus
ACGTTATAGGTTTCTTTCAGAATGGGTCGTCGCTGTAAGGTTAATCGAGGTTGAATTTCGCATTCCTTCGCCATCGTTCAATATCACATAAATTTCTTTCATTTTTTTGTATCGTAGACATCCCGAATGCGTCGGCTTTTATAAACTTTTAATTGGTGTTGAAATTCGGACTGGTTTTGGTTGGTTTGTTTAATATCGAATTTTATAGCTTAACGATTACAACGATTAACTTAATATAAGACTTTTATGATTGTGTAATAGGCCCTAAAATACAATCAACGTCGTAAAATATAAATACGAAATATGTAAACTAATGACTAGCCATGAATTATTTTGAATACGATTTCTCCGTAATTGTTATCTTAAAAGATATACTTCGACGTAAATTATCTTAAGCAATTTAGTTTTTTCTTTCGTTTTTGTTTTTTCTTTTCATAAAAAAAAAACTATTGTACCTTTATAAAATTTTTTGTAATTACAAAAAAACAAGAACAAAGTATACTGACGAATCTATTGATTAAAATAAAATACAAAAATAGATTCAAAATTGAGATTTTAAAATGAAGAGGAAAAAACAGTATAGTTGGCGACAGAGAAATAATATTGCTTCAGTCAATATTGAAATTTATTTCGGTAACTATCGCTCTACTTGATTTTAAATAATGCTTATTCTCTAATCAACTATGGCGTCCGTCTATTCGCGTCTAGTATAACGAGAAAAATATTAAAAAATACATAATTTCACGAAAAACTTAAAATCAAGCTAAATACGGAAAATTTTGATCGATGAACAATGGCGTAGATGTGTAAAAGTGTAATTTTTTTCGGTAATACTGTTCACATGATTCTAAAATTTTAAAAGGCAGTGTTGCTTTCGTTATTCATCGAATTCAACCTTGGCAAATCACGCAACTACGAATGATTGAGGATTTTTTAAATTCCTAAAAGCTTTTTTAAAATATTTGTTTATTACTAAGTCCGTATATATGTTCTTTGGTAGATGATCTTCTTAGTCGATCATTAGTTCGAAATGAACGGAGCCCCTTCTGTCGTGACGATCGTATTCGATATTCTTAGCCCAAGCTTTGCATTCGATGTTGACTAAAACACCGCCTGAAAAATGAATTTCAATTTGTATTAGGCATTTCATTAGAAAATATCGAAATGCAAAGATATTTGCTTAAAGAATGGAAAAATGTTGATAAATGTCGGTGTTTGAACTTTGAAGATCAGCTTTCGTAGACGATATCCATCAGTGATTAAGAAGTAAATTTCAGTCAAGCTCAAGTGATATAAACTTTAGCAAGAAGGTATGTAATTGTCCTAAAGTCCTAATAAAATTTCAAAAAAAATGCAAACAAGTTTTTGTAATTTTTTCGAAGTGCTTATCACTTTACATGTTTATCAAAATATTCTAAATTGGTAACACTGGTTTTATGATTTTAAACAAATTTTTAGTTGCGCTAACTTGCACGAATACACTGACAGCTGACGCGAGAAATGGAGGAACAATAGAGACGGGGAGACGCATGTAGTGTAAGTGTACCATGTAGTTGCAATTAAAGTTCGCGTTTTCATGATATTTCGCGTAATATTTTGGTAAAGTATTAATTTTCGGGTAGACAATTAGAATCAGATTAGTTGAAAATACAAGAGAATGAATGTTTCCCAATTTTGTGGTTTGTGGTGCGTAAATGTTAAAACACAACATCGAACATGCTGTCGAAGGAGTACGCTCGGTTTAGCCGCTTCTATTGTGTATCTACATTTTCTTAGAAAGTGAGTTTTCTTTCTGTTATAACCATTTACAAAGAACTATTTCAATTTTTGTCACACGATATTGTAGAGTGAAACTCAAGAACCGACATGCTTCCCAAATCTAACAGATGTAGTTATCAAACCAAGACTATCTTGCGATTTTCTTCGACCATGTACCTACAGCTGCCTATGTTTAGCATTTACATCTCAAAAGGTGATTTTTTTTATTCGATACAATGTACTTACGAACAGGTTTTTCAAACCAAACAGCGACAAGAGGACTTAAATATCCTTCGATGTTAGAAAATGGAAAATAATATTCAGGAAATCCCGGTTTCGGCAACATGAAAATAGCTCCAATGTTTTCTTTATCAGCGGCATTTTCTCCTTCGCAAGACACCCATACTGTATTCATCTACACAATTCGTAAATTATTCGAAATTAATACGAAACAATTATCGTTGTTTTATAAAGTTGATACGCGCAAAAGTTTTCGCGTGTTTTATGAAAATCAACGCTTCGTTAATTACCTCTTTCCTATTCTTGGATTCGATATCCTGAATTTTCAATTTTAAATCTTTCGGCATGTCATTTGGTAAGGTTTTACTATCGTTGTAATATTCTGGAATCCAGTTGAATATCTGTAACAAAGTGAACCGTTTTTATTTCAGACACCTACGACGCAGAATCGACTGTTGCGAATATGATTCTTCAACCACGATTAAAGTAAGTTCATGCTCATCGCAATTAGTTCAACTTAAATTTGAACGTACTAAATTAATTCACCTGTTTTACTTACTTTATTTAGTTTTAAGAATATACACGGTGATCCTTTTTCGTAATGTTCAGGAAATTTATCACAAGGTGCCATATCAGAAACTTTAACTCGACACACTTTACCCTCCTTGGCGTGGTTATCGAAAGTGCAATCCTGCACATTTTTTCCACCTCCTGGCTGCTTTTCCGGCTCTTTATAAGCTGCGAAATTAAAAAGAGAAAATTATTTCATTTGTTATTTGAAATCATGATTGAAAAGGTACGAGAAGATGCTTGAACAAGTGAAATTTCATTTGAAAATGTGCAAATGTCTTCGGAATTTATTAGCCATAACATCGTTCGCAAAATGAGAAATAAATTGAATAATGTCGTTTACACGCTTATAACAGCGATTCTGAAAATCTTTTTTTTTTTATTAAATCGAATGTCGATTTATGTTGACATTTGAATAGCGACAATTATAATTATAAAAATGTAACTTAATGATTAAAGAGAAAAGAAAAAAGGGGAAATTGATTTTCAAATATGTCCATTTTCGAATCAATAGTTCTCTCAGCGTGATAGACGTTTGTTCTGCAGAATATAACGCTACGAAAATGTGAAAACGATACTTACGTTTTAAAAATTTATCCAACTGGGTTGTCCAATTCAAATGACCATGATTAGCGACATTATACCAAATTAAAGCGCTGTCGATGAATTCTTCCGAAGGCATTGGTCGAAAACCTAGACCTGAAAACGTGATTCATTTTTTCATCGTTCATCTTTTTATTGGTAAAAAAGATACGCCGGAAGGAAACCGGAAAAACTCGGGATTACGGAATACGACGCGTGATCAAATTTGCCACTCGTTTTATTCTTCAAGGTGCCAGATGCAACCTGAAGCGAATTTACTCGTTGGTTGTTATTTAATTATGTTAATTAAGCTCGTTTGACTTTACTAGTCTTTGTTGTTTTATTCGCCCTTTTTACCTCGTGACATTTTTTTTAAATCCTTCAATCAAATAGGTGGCGTTGAAGTTGTCGAAAAAAAGAAACTGTTTTTTGTGTAATTTCAAGTTGACCGAGATTTGACGTTTTTACACGTTTAATTTATATTGCGACAGAATAGGCGATTTTCGATTTTTCTGTCTCCCCTCCTGCGATATGATCGGTATGCAAATTATATTACATGATGCGAGAATTGCCGATTATTTCTTCGAAGGGAATAAGAAACTTGTGTACGAGTCGTTTTGACCGGACTGGAGTGCTAAGGTGTTCGATGGTTATCATCGAAATCAGATATCTAGAGTTTAACGTGCATGTCACCTATTCCTCCTTCCCTCCCTTCCTTTTGTAATATATGAAAATTTGTCTAGTCTATGAGACGCACGCGTTCACACAATGGCGATTAATAACGTAATAAAGTAAGGTCGACGTCTGTGATTATATCAATAATGCAGTCATTAGATTAGGTCGAAAACAAAAAGCCTTCGCGTGTGTAAGGTTCAACAAATTTTACTTATAATAGATCAAGGACAAGGTAACCTATTTGAATATCGCCTCCTTAGGTTTTTTTTCCAACAGTAAATCTTCTGTTACAGCGTATATCTTCATTACTTACCAGGATTAGTCCCAATTAACGATTCCTTCAGCATGTATCTCGGTTTTTCGTCATTTATGGCGAATGATCTGAATGCCGCCCATAGTCCGCCCCAGTACGCCGCTAGCACCGCGTAGAAAATCAAGTAAAATATCAATATTCTCGCTGCAACAGAAAAACGAAAATTTTCACATTAGTTGGCTGCTGTTTTGTTAGCGGTACGAAGGTGTTGGCGAATTTTGCAACGTTCGATAAAAGGTTGCGGTGAAAGTTGCTTTGACAGTTTTCTGATTGTTGTATATTTCATTTTAAATTTACTTTTCCTTTATCAAGATTACTTTTCACGTTTCGTTTATGCTATTTTGCAACTTGATACGAAATATAAAACGTGGCGTTTCTTTATAAGTAATTGACTTGGTATACCTATCTCGCCGTTTTCAGATCTTCAATTAACGGCTACGATGTCGAATGTCGTAGATAGAATTTCTAGATTGAAATCCGAATTAAAAATTAAATTAGCATTCTCTCAGTTGCGTTTATTTTCTTGGGTGTAATTACTCGATAAAACCAACCGATGGGTTGTCTCCCTATTGAAGATGTTTTCCGAGTTGAGGTTTCCGAAATAAATGATCGCGTTAGGTTTAAATGTGATGGGAATGTCTGATTGATTGTTTCGTGGTTGTTTTATCGTATTTTAATGTATGATTTCTAGTACTTTTAGTTGTAATGATTGAAGTCGTTGATATAATGTGTGCTTGATTGATTTTGCAGGAGTATGCTGATTCATTAGGAAGAAGTGGTACCTGTACCTACTGATGTCATGCATAGGTGAGTTTATATAGTAGGTGTTTTCTTTTCGCATACTCCGAGTAAAAAAGACCTGCTCCGAGTAAAATGTAGCGTTCTATTCGCAAATTATTTCTCACTTTTTACTCTGTCCTAACGTTCTATTCGTCAGTTCAGAGTAAAAAGTGTCGGTTATTTTTACTCTATCTGAAAAGCAGTAGTAAAAGAGTAAAATAGAATTCTGTTGTGATTTTGATTACGAATGGTTTCAAAATAATTTGGTACCCTTCGATGTTCCACTCTCTGAAGGAGAGGAAGTAAATTTGATATTGAAGCATCTGCAATTTAAATGGATTTATTACAAACATACATGCATATTTTTTTGGTCAATTACAATTTGAAATTTAAACTATCATACTTCCATTATCTTGGAACTGTAGCAGTGCTTCATCATCATCATCGTCATGAAATTTCTTGTATTAACATGTATTTAAGATTACGTTCCATAATTCATTTAAATTGATTTTCAATCATCAGTCCGCAAAAACGCAAAACACACTTAAAAAGTTGAGTTCAATGGAATTTTCGATAACGAAAAATAATTTTACTCTTTGTGCTTGCGAGCGTTCTATTCGATAGGCACTTTTGGAGTAGTATATCATTTCCCCTTTTACTCCGTGCTTTTTTACTCGGAGCAAGGAGTAAGGCGAAAAGAAAACAGCTTATGTAGAAGAAAAATGCTATAAAATAACGCCCTCTGATTGGCTAAAAATATGTTCGTTCTTATCAGATGCGTTTCAACTTGAGTTAAAATATAAATTTTGTCGAGCTATAACAGCGCTTCAAGTGATGGATAGTGTAACTAAAAATCTAATTCGGAATTACTGCTTAAGTTGTTGTCAAATCAATTTTTCAGTTTGTTGAGGTTGCATTTTGTGCGATTGATAAGTAACTGTAGCACTGAAAGTATTCAAGTACGATTATAACATTTACCTATTTGTTTACAAGTTTGTTGTTTTTACAAAGATTTTGCATAATCTGGATTTTGGATTGTGAAAATCCTGTTTTATTTACAAATCCAAAATTGAATTTTGAAAATCCACCTTGTTTTTTAACAGATTGTGAGAAGATGAATCCGGATTGTTGAAAATCCATAATCACTGGTAGTAGGTTTTGAAGTAGATTATGGATTCTGTTATCACAATAGAACTAATTTTGGTGTTGCAAATTTCTTGATAACAAATTAGTGGAATTTCATTTCTGAAGAAATTAAAAATTATAATGTAAGTTTCTTCAAATTAAAATTTATTTTTGAGGAAGTACTTGAACTCGAAAACGCCCAAAACCAAAAACAATTTTCTGGAAATCATCCGATTACACTTTACCAGTTACTTGGGACTTGGCACGTTTGCTTTCATGTTTCCCTTTCTTCGAGGTTATTAATTCAAGTTCAAGTAGAAAATTCATGAAGCATAAAGGAAAATTCTCTGAATGTAAATTATCAAAATTGAAATTGGTAATGAAAATCGCAAATTGAAAATTATTGTTCGTTTTACTGACTTGTTTGAGATAGATTCTAGTTTTTTGGATTTTGCAACAGGAAATCTGTACATAATCAACTTGAAAATCTATCATAACCCAGATTTCAGATTCTAGCAAAATCCGTGTAAAAAAAACAGCAATTACAAGTGGTAAATTTACCCTGACCCCTTTAACAGTTCGATTTTTCATTTTTACCCCCCCCCACGTCAGCTACTTTGCATTAGCTTCTTAAATCATGTGAGATAGTTTTTCTGATTTTTCATTATGTTGTGGCTGTGGATCAAAAATTTGAAAAATCCACACCACAAGTAATTAAAAGGGATGTTCTCGTTGGATTAAATTTTTAATCTACGTTTTTCAAAAATAAAAGTAAGCATAGAATGACGGAGAAATGAGATCAGTACGAAGGAATGCTTTTATACTTTTAACAGTTTCGATTACGTTTACTAACGGAGGCGCAAATGTTTACAGTCTTTTAGTGTAATATTTTACGCGATTCGGCGATCATTAAGCTTCACAATAGGGTAGGTTTTATCGCGAGCCATTTCGGCATTATTTGAAATTTCAATTTCTCTCGCAGCTCAGCAAGATGAATACCAATTAATTAAAACTATTCAAACATTACAAAAAGCTCGATTCAAATTAAAAGCGTATTAATATTATGAATATTTATAAAGCTCGTAATAGCGTGTATAGTTTGTCTGCGATGGAATTATTTGCCAGACTAGTTTTCCGTATTATGGCATCCAACAGCAGATCGAGATTTTTTTTTTTCAAAAAGAACGACACAATTTACTAGAAATGGAAATATTACGCGATAATATTCAAAGTATCTTACCTATTGCGATATAATCTACTTAAATATCAACGTATTTTCCAAAATATGCCCTCAATCGATATACTTCACCGAAGCTTGTTACAAAATTCACCCTTTTTATTGTTACTAGTCTACGATGCCAAATTAAACAACGCCGAACGAGCCGCACCATTTTAGGGTTACTAGGATGCGCAGGATGCTGAGTAGCTGTAGCGAAGTATAAAAGCCTTTTGTAATTGTTTTACTAAAGAAGCTGAGATTTTGTTAGTCTTTTTACTCCCTTTTGGTGTGTGTATGTGTGTAACCTACCTAGTACCTACTAGCTAGCTGTTTTAATAGGTATGTGGTAGAATTTTGTAGTAATGTATCTACACGTATCAAAAGGAAGGAATAAGATTAAAATTAATTACGAAGACTACCTTTTAGGTGGTAAAAATGAAGATACTTGGACTATATAATTAACAACGTGGCTTTAAAAGGGTGCTCAAATTGTGGCGAAGTTTTATCGTCTTGTTTTACAACGAAGAAACGATTAATACGAGTATTCGTCTATGTAAATGCTTTCATTCATCAATGTCAAATATTTACATTTTTTTGAAAATATTATACGAGCCATTTGCGACGGAAATGCTATTTAGTTATTGTAACGAGGTAATTTTTTTTCGCCGAGTGTTCCGATTCGGAATTGATGAAATGTAAAAGGATTGTTTGCCTGGGTTTGGCAACACCAACTTTTTTCGTCAACGTGTTTATTCACTGTGAAAAGAGTGTCTTGAAGTTGGTGAAGTTTTTTCAAGAATATTATTTTCTAAATTAAACGCGAGTTGTCTTGACAAGTCTTGTTAACTCTTCATTAGCGAAATTGTATTTTTCTTTGTTGAAGAGCTATTTTACAACTTTTTCGGTGTAATCGAGAATTCACATGTATTCGAAATAGTACCCGTACGTGATAAGTACGTATAAGAGGACTTAAACCTCTCTTTATTTCTTAATTAGCCCCTAACCAAATAGCACTTTGGGAAAGATTGATATTTGTGAAATACTTTCTTAAGATTTCTCTAGTAATGATAAAAAGGAAAGAAGTCGATCAGGCTACTTTGATGTAGATTAAGGCTTCGTTTAGCTGAGTAATCAGATTTTTTTTTCAAAACCATGTTTATCTTTACATGAAAAAATTAAATCTTGGCATATAACGTCATTGAGATTTTGTCAACAATGTATCCATCCAATGATGATGAGAGCCGAGAGGTAGGCGCAGTGATCCGGATTGTTTTCCTAGGGGCTCTTGGAATTCAAATTGAATTATAGAAAAACATGTATCATGAAAAATTCCGTGCATTTTTAAAGGAATGGAGCCTCAAGAAGAAATGATTCCTCTATTGGGACTGTCAAGCAAAGTGTCTGATATCTGGTGGTAATTGATGAAACTAACGAAGAGGTACCGATGAGACGTCGATCAGCGCAATCATACACTTATGGTTGCGAAATTTTCAAAATTTACTAGCAATTTTCGAATTAAAATACAGAATTTTGATTTCCGACTCCTAGCGGTTCATTATTGAACTTACAAAGAGGTACCTCACATTAGCGCTCCAACAGATTCCTGACTGTCCCAATAGGAGTTGAGTTGGTCGTGCTCCTCACCAAATCAGTTCTGTAAGGTGTTTTTTTGACACGATGCCGACTCATTTAAAATTACCCAATAGGACTATTTCCACTTGGTCGAAGATAATTCCTGATGAACCAGCGTGCTAGCTTCGGATGACGAGATGAAACGACGGTAAATTGATTTGAAGTCGTCATGAGAAAGAAAAGGATCGCGTACTGGCGCTAGTAATATTTCACCGGACCGTGTTGTAATTATTGCAGCGCTGGAAGGAAGTAAATACGCGTTGGGCGGTAACTAGGAAGACACCTTTTCAATAACGTCTCCTCGAAGCGCACGACAAAACGAATCCTCGTCCTAAGGATACACGTTAAAGGACGCATCGTTCGGATGAAGGGTATCGCCGGAGACGAAGAAACGAGGAAAATTCTAACGCGAAGATAGAAATTTTATTTTATGGCACATCGCGTCGTCGAGTTTGGACGACAATAGCTCGAAGCGTATGCGCGCAATGACGTCATTACATGTCGACGTTTTCGATAATGTACCCATCGAGGCGGAATAAAACCCGACAAAAAAATTCAAACCTTTGAATATAAATTGCGAATGTAAGCGCGAAGGTGTGTACCTTAGAGGTGTTTCTTTTTAGTTGTTTGTAAAAGTTACGACGGCGAAAAAATATGTCTCGGCGCAGATGTTGAATGCTCGAATTGGACGCTTATGGCGAACTGGAGCGTATTTCTTAATTAGTTTGATATAGTGTCGGAGATTAGTACTTCTCTCGACGTTTCTCTCATATACGGCGGTTTATTTACGTCGTCGTTTTGTTTCGTGCTAATCTTTACAAGTCTCAACTCTCAGCTGTAAAGCGGTAATCGATGTTTAAACAAAGTTCTATTACGTCAAAACTACGCCAAATACGTTGGTTTTTACGTGTCAACATTCATTAGCAAAAAATTAACCCCGCGTTTACGTTGTGCGCCTTTTTCGAGCGATTTATTCATACGAGAGGCGCCTTTTTACAACGTCAATCACTTTATAAGCCAATGAAAGCGCAACACTCGTAATATTTAAAACGGCGTTTCTGTATGCAATTATATTAACGCCTATTTTTAGATAACCTGTGTCACGCTTCGTTCGTACTGCGGAGTCGTCTAGGGGTCGTGTGTGCGAAACGAGCTTTTCCGACGTCGAAGTCTGTAGATATGCGAAGGTTTACCTGTTTTATACCTCGCGATGACTGATGGGATTTAAATTTAGGCGTATTTTTACATCGGTTCAAGTTCACGCGATTCTAGCGTTCGTCGTAATTGTCAGAAGTAACGCGTGGGCGAGGTTTATTCGTTGTGGTGTTTTCCGAGGAAACGTTTGAAAACACGTGTCATATCGTAGGTCAGGCTATAGATCTACAAGGTTTAGATTAGCGTAGCTTGAGCTAAGGCTCGGGTAAGAATTGTTCGTTGGTTTGTTTTATTCTATGAAAAATGTCTGTTTCTGAAAGCACCAAAAAAACCCTATAAAATTCCAACTAGAGCCATAGGCTCCACGAAGCACAGCCCCACAAAAACACGAGTCAACCGCATGATGTAAAAGAGCGACCTCAAAATACTCAAAAGTGTGGATCCCATATTGCTCGCTTTAGAACTGGTATCTTAGCTACTCGCAGGCAGAGCATCTTTAGTACTATCCTTGAAACGCCTCTCACCTTTTTACTCTCTACAACTCAAACTTTCTTTTAAAAATCCCCATTTCCTCCCATATAATCGCTACCCTAACACTTGGAGTAATGCAGCAGCACCCCCTCCCCCTATCACTCTATGAGATGTACACGAAATTAGATAACTTGTTTTTGCATAACTTGGAAGTTTTAAAGGTGTCAGAGGCCGTTTACAAATCTTTATTTCACTCCAGCACCTGGAAGTTTGAGAATAGGGGAAGAAATTCCTCAGTAATTTGAAGGTATAAGTGGTACGGGCATAACTGTTACTATTCTTCGAGGTACATATCTTCGCTTCTTTAAATTTAAAGGTCAGTTGGAGGTTGTATTTCGAAATTACTTGTCGCATAGTTTTCGCAACACCCTGCATTATAATATGCTAATAGCCGCAAACATTTTTCTAAACATAGCCAAAACTTCAGACTTTTCCAATCTACGATGAGGCCAATTCCGCATCAGCGAACAAAGAGCTCTCGATTTAGAATTGATGTTTAAGAAGCTTGTGCTGAAGTCATGTTTCTCAGTCGAACGTTTCGTGACTGAAAGTTGTTATTGCATAAAAGACTAAATTATATAAATAAATTACCGTATAACGCGGGATGGCTGGCGCCGTCGTAAAGCGTCCCCAACTATTGCAGGCGAAATGAAACGATAAATATGACGTCACCTTTAGGCGCACCAGAATGACAGGCAGTGGTTATTGATCTCATTTTGCAAAACCGAGAGAATATTTAGTTCATATTTGCCGTATGTAAGATTCCATCTATTCGTTTTCTTTGTGCGCCTTTCATCGTGTACAAGGCGAACTTTTAAATAGGAAATTTTCAACGCATCGTTGCATCTGGTAGCGTTGCAGTTGCCATGTATTCTCCACGCAAAGAAGCCATCTTTGATCGATTTAATTTAAAAGCGGCGCGTTTTATTGTTTGATATTTTAATGAGCGAGTGTTTTTTTTTTTTTAAGTCAACGAGGGCGCAAAAAGAGATTAATTTTTTTCCTTCCCTTCCGCGTGTTGAATTCGAGCCAAAATTTCAGTCTGCACAAGATTATAAAATGTTAATGCGGCCGCCAAAATATGCGTAGTGGGTACTGGATACCTTTATGTACCGACAAATTACACCGTATTATTTTCAGTTTATATCTTTCGAATTAGCCGATGATCTGAAAGCTTTTATGAGTTGCTGCGTCGTTTGGGACGTTCATTTTATACGTATGCTAGACGGCGGATTATATAGCTCGGCAAAGGTCTCAGCAAATTGATGGCCCGAAAATTGGCAG
>QBDW01003717.1:0-18280 GCA_003261595.1 Maconellicoccus hirsutus
TTGCAAAAATTTTTTTTTCATCATCACCACACTGGGGCGTAGTGTTCGATTCCAACATAATAACGTACCCTTTACATTTAAATTTCTCGAGAAAAAACACGTTTTGTGGTCTGTGGGACACCCTGTATGTAGTCCAAAAATTTTTGACCCCCTCGTAGAATGCGTCTCACATGAGAAGTATAAAACCGGTGGATTTTTTTCGCTATCACCCCCCGATCAAAAATAAATGGTACTGTGCAGGACTTCTGAGACACACTGTATACCAAAATTCAGCTTTTAATTATCTACCAGAGTCCTGCACGGTATATTAATAGTTGAACTGTTCAAATAACGAGTAACTACAGACGAATACGAGTAAGTGAGTCGTGCAACATTGTTGAACTAGCGTTCGAGAATTTGATTTTCAATCGTTCGACAAAAAAAAGGAAAATACGGTATAATATGTATGTGTATTACGTGTGATAAAATATAAGTGCAAAGTGCATATGTAAATAAAAAATAACACGATAACGAATCTCATGCAATCACATTTATAGTAATTACGGAGTTGGAGCCACAATAAGAGCGGCGCATCCCGCCATGCAAGTTCCTTGTGCTATTGAACAACTCGCAAAAACAGCTGGAACCCCTAATCCGAGGGTTACTGAAACCGATATATTTTTTCGTTAATATTTCGTCAAAGTAATGCGGAAGTAATAATCGTATGCTTACTTGTGCCGAAAATACCTCCTCCAGCGGAGTAGCACGCCGCTGCTACAACGTTGCAGCCTGTTTGGCAGGCTGCGTAGGTCATAGGACCTGCACTAACTTCATTCATCAGGTTTCCGAAAATAATGTGAACGCGAAGATCACCAATTTATAAGAGTTTTTCATTGTGATAGAAAGCGAGTATCGAAAAAGTAGAACTTTGCAACTACGAATCACTTGATAGAAAATTTTTCCGATGAATGATTGAATATTAAACGGTGTACGGTGATACGTCTTGTTACGCGTTGCGATAACACAAGTGCAAAACAGCTGAACAGTTGACGTAGGGGAAAGGGGCAAGATGCCGCGGAGCTGGTCTCGAGTTAATGCCACGTCATTGCATAATAACCAATGCGAGCTTATCGAAAGTTATGCTTTGTTGGTTTGCTTATAAATACTGTATGTGCGTTATACGAAACGAGTTGAGGTCACAGATGCGATTGAACTTATACGAATGGAGTGTGCATGTAGTGCAAGTTCATTTTGAGACGTAGGCGAGCTTCGGGTGGCCACATCGCTGTATGGAAAGTATGTTACAACCCCTCGTAACCATTAAGTGACGCCGAGTAGGGTCAACAAAGCAAATTTTCGTGTGGTCTCAAAGGAACGTACCCTAGTCGAATGAGGGATGTAATGAGCAGTGAGCAACATGAGCTTCATAAATGATGATAAATATGTCTACCTACGAGATTTTAGGAGATAAATGGTACGATTGTGTAGGGCGATAATAGGCAACACATGTTACAAAAACGTCAATGAATTAGCCATACTTTTGAAATATGAGGTAGAGTGGAATACCTGTCATATGACTCATGTGGTACCACATTCACGTGGCTACTGGCTACACGACCTAGTCAACGTAGAAAATAGTAAATCAAACCGCGTACACGTGTTAATAACATTTTTTATTACTTATTATTTATGACTATTACGTTGAACAAATAACGAAGGACCTAAAAAAGTGCACACGGCGTGTATTCCCGAGTAAAATCTACAATCGTAAGACCACCAAATTGGTCTCGGTTGAGGAACTACTTTATAAGATCTTGGAAACTTCGGTAGTACTGGTTCGACGGTGGGACGGTGCCGCCAGTAGTAGTCGTGCTTATGAGATACCTTCTTCGGCTCCCAGCGCAATGGCGAAAGCTCGTCTTCGAAGTCCAAATTCCAATTTGGGTCGATGAAGTTCGACGTACGGTGTTTCCTGCAACGTTAAGGGTCAGTTAAGGCGTTCATCAAGGAGTCTCCGTTAGGAGGGTTGATTCGGATTTGCGATGGGTTTTAGTCCAGAGGTGCCGAAGCGGGTGTATTATACATGGTGGTCAGTTGAATGAGGATACGAGGATAGTGGTGGAGTTCACGATGAACAATCGTCGAAGAGGGTTATGGTGAATGTACCTCCCCCCGTCGTCGTGCCTAATTGACGCAAACTGCTGAATTACAATTGCTGTGGAAGTTGAGTTGACGTTTTTCCAGTGAACTCCCATTTTCTTCATTATTTCTTTTCTTAATTCTTTTTTCATTGTTTAAAAGGTCGCAATGTACGTTGAGGTTTTTTTAATCGAAATACTTCGAGCATTTTATTGAGGCAAAAATTCTTTAAAACCATGTTCATTCGGTAAATGGAAAAAATGACGATTCTAATATCTTATTCTACGTGTATTTTACAAATATAAATTACATGTCTCTGAAAAATAAATAAGTTAGTGAATTTAAGCGAATTAACAAATAGGTACACAACTACTTACCTTAATTACCTGTTATTTGAATTACTATTTGGTATCATGTAATTCTTTTTTCAATACAGTGTCATTGTTTATTAATATTTATGGGGAAAATATGTACAATATTCATGTAAAGCAAAATAATACAGAGGCGTTAAATTAGGTATTTGGGTAGGTAAGCGATTAAACGATAGGGAAGGAGTAAGAGGTTAGATTGGTGTGTGACGTGTTACGATTATCATCGATTTTAAATTTTTATTCACATATTTACATCAATTTTTCTACAATTTTTTGTGGTTTACACATTTGTACTACTTTTGAATTATTTCTAGCATTACATGCAATTTTTTACATAATTCCTAAAAAGATTCCAAGTGTTTCTTTCGAGGGATCTTACCTTCGACCTGGCAGTGGAGCTGCCTGAATTACATTTATGTGTCTGGGTTCGTCGACCCTTCAAGTTGAAGGAATAGAGTGATAATTTTTCAACTATGGCAGAAATTCTCCGTAATGGGCGGAAATTATCATTATGCCCCTTTCGCAGAAGGATAGGCAAATCGCAGACAGTAAACCTCTATCGAAACACTCGGTATAAATAGTATTTACAGCATCGCAAGCATGCGTCGAAATCGTCGCTCGCGACGACACGTTGAACGTCTAGAAATGAAATAGCGGCGCGGACAGCCTGAAAATTCTCCTTAATTTATAAGCGTTTCGCCTAAAATCAGGAACGGCCGTTTCGTAAGCGACGTTTTCGCCGCCGGAATTATCTATAAAAGGGAAATGCGACTGATACGAGACGGTGTCGTGCTGCTGAACGGGCGAAAAGCTTTGCTGGGGCATCGGGAAATGAGACTGATGCGTAAAATACCCGCCGGACCTTTGATCGCACTCGGTTCCTTGGACGAGATCGCTAACCGAGCCGACTAGGATGCGGTACTTGACGTCGTTGATTTTGGTCGTACCGGCGATGAAGTTCTGCAATTCGCTGGTCAGTATGTAGATGGTGTCGCCGAAGATCTTGATACCGCTGGGGAACTGCAGAGTTTCGTTGTCCTGTCGAAAGAACGTTGTTGAAGAGATAAGGCGGAAGGAGGCAGAAGGGTATAATTACCTGTTGCGCTATGTGGATGTTCTCGGCGGTAAAAGGTGTTCGTGAGTTCCAGCATGCGAGAGCCATCTGCGAGAGTAAACCGAAAAATAGGATACCGGAGCTGGACATGTCTTCGCTGGCGCTTTGCGACGGACGTGCTGGTTCGGAGATGGTGAAACGGTGCCACGACGAGTCGGCATCGTCCACGAAGAGACTTTGGTTACGGAGCACCGACGCCGGCACGGAGCCTTCGCGAACGCTGGCCAAGCTGTGGAAGTATAGACGTCTGTCGCCGTTGTGGACCGGACCTGCGACATTGTTGCGGTTAGCGCGAAGTTGAGGAGTGTGACGGTCGAAGTGATGTTACCGACCCAGGGCTAAGGCCAAGATACCGTCCATTAAATCGAACGAGGTCCCGGCTACGTTGAAATGCCCGTGGAGAGGAAAAGGGTAAAATAAATTACTGCCTATTCTCCAGCTACGATTTTTCTGCACGTCGTAAACGATCAACTTGAAGGCGGTCACGTCGGCGATGTATAAATAAGGATCGGTGCATAATTCGTCTCGTGTGTCGATGGCGATAGTGACCAGTAATGAGTCGGCGTCTAGAACATGCTGCGGTATTTCGTATCTGCCTGAAATACGACGCCGAAGATTCGTGTTACGACTTGTGCAATATTACAACGCGTAATCGTCGTCTACTCACCTATTAATTTATCGCCGTTGTTTAAATCGTAAGCTAGTACTTTCGGCGGGCATAATTTTCTCGGATTCGGGCTAAAGTTTTCCACTCTGCCTGAATCCAACACCCATAGAACTCCGCATTTGTCTACCTGCAGAAAATCGAAGCGGATTAATGGCGATGATGAATCACGGTTTTCGGATCGAGACGCGTCATTTGAAATGATTAATGGGTAATTGTTAAGACGTCGAAAAGTAGTACCTTGGTTCGGTAGACAGATGTGATACCTGTCTCGCAATTATCCTCACGTTGCGTCGACCAATTAGGAAAAGGTGCCAGTAAAGTTGTATCTCCTCGTTTGCTACTGCTGACCGTTGCCAATGTAACCGGCACTCCGGCTTTGAATCTTGGTAACGTCACGAAAATTCTCCTCTTAGCTGGACTTTTATTATTAATATTATGGCCATTGTTGTTGTCGATAACAAATATCTTCTCGCGGATCTCCGGCGGATCTGCAACGTGATCGGACTTAAGTTCTGTGCTCGATTTCCAGTTATTTGTCTGTTCGCACGATTATCGAGTATAATGGGCGGTAGTAGTCGCGGAATCGGTGTGAGAGCGTTGGATGTATTGAAATGCCGGCGTAATTACCGACGTCGACGGCGTGTTTGCGGAAGTCGTAGGCTGAGTTCTCAGACGCTATTTTGTTGTTATTCGGTACGTATTTGTTTATCGAGTTATCATCGGTTTGGAAATATTTGTCGGGAGTGCGTGCTCGGTCACGAGGATGTGAAAGTTCGACGTACGTATAAGGAAATGTGGAACGAGGAGTGATTTTTGTAGCTTTCGAAGGTATAATTAAAGCTGTCGAAAATGTCCAACGCGTTGCGTAATATTGTCAGGGGTAATTATACGAAGAGTAATTGTCAGAGAAGCAGAGAGATGAAGTGTCGTTCATGTGCCATGGTCTGCAGCAAATCATTGGTTTTATATGGCGGTGGCAAATGGATCGAGTGTGTCAGCGAAAAGGTTCGAAGGATGTACCCTGAAGATGAGTCTGCTACCGTTGGCAGTGGTAGCAGATTCAACAGTTGGTAGAAGATTCGCAAACGCTGTCAAAAATCACGTATATGCTACATACAAGATGAAATTAGAATATGTGATCGGGCAACTTGGAGGAGCTACTGATATCACAAGACAGACTGGGTATCTCATTGAAGAACAAGCAGAAATACTTGATGGTAAATCTGTTGTCCGCAGTTGGCGGAGAAACCGATTGGGAGTGGGGCTTCGTCGGAGTGTAAAGTACTCCAGAGAAAGAATGTATGTGCTGCCATTGTACCTGTGCCTCATCAGTCAACCTGATGGAGTATGGAAGAACAGATTGAAGTCATGGAAGAACGAATATTCGATTGATGTAATATTAAGAGTGATGGAGGATCTGCTGTCATGGCAAAGAAACCAATTGGCTTAGTGGTAATTACATGTAACCACTTATGTGAGCTTAGGAAAGTGTAAGTACCGCAAGGAGTGCGTCGATCTGCTACCATTTGGTGGTATTTCACGAAAGTGAAAGTGGCGGCAAGTTTGATTTGTTTTAAAGAAAAAGAAAAAAGTGCTGCGAAGCTTTTCAAGCCGGGTTTTTCATGAATGCAGTACCACAATACCACCACAAAGACATTTTTCTAATTGTTCTACATGATGTAAGATCAAAAACCGTTAAAAGAGACTTAAAAATCACGTTTTTTGAAGCTGAAAAGGGGTGGGAGAGGTGAAAGGTCGATACCCCAAAAGGGACTATTTGAGGCTACATCGATGACACTAATTAAAAAACCACTAAAAAAGACTAAAAAAATGTTTTTTGAGGCTGAAAAGTGGTGGGGAGGAGGTGAAAGGTCGATATCTCCAAAAAGCGCTATTTGTGCACCCACTACATGTACATACATGCTGAAGCACGACCTCCTTGGTCAATTTGGGGGGACCGCAGCCATGATACAAAATTGAAAACTGTTAAAAATGACCCAAAATCATGTCTTTTGAGGCTGAAAAGAAGTGAGAGGAGGTGAAAGGTCGATACCTCCAAAAAACACTACTTGTGCACCCACTACATGTACATACCAAAGCAAGACCTCCTAGATCAATTGGGGGGGGGGGAGCTGCAGCCATGACACAAAATTTCTCAAGGTCAAATAATGGGGGGGCCTCCCTTCCTAAATGGAGTAGGACGCTGATTTTCGGGTGTGTTGTACATATTTTAATGCTCTACCGATTGGTTTATGTTTTAGCAGTTTTTATTTTTTTTACCCCTCCCCCACCCATTTTAAAAAAGTGACTTGTCCGAATTTTGATTTAAGGTCATTTCGTCATTCCCACTCTGGTCACCAAGCGGACTCACCAAAAGAATCCTATTACTCGAGTATGAATTTTTTTTATTGAAACCGACCTGAGTAAAATGCCAAAAACAAATTATATATTATTGTATATAAACTGACATCAGTAAAAATGGTCAGTATGGACTTCTGAGGACTCAAAACAAACTATGAGTATGGTCTCCTCCCCTTCCCGAAATATTTAAAAAACCCGGCTAATAAATTAGAACTTTGATACTTCTCCTATCATTTTCTTAATTCTAAATACTTATCTAAGACACGTTAATGGAAAAAATCACTCGAATATTGTAAATTTACTCACTTTGCCAAACATCCACATCCAAAATGAGGCAATTCTCCGGAATGTATTTGCCAGTACGCAAAGCCGTATCTCTGGCTTGTAAGCTAGGATACGTGAAATCCGCCAGCTTCCATTGGTGCAAGATATGCAACTTGGGAGGAGGTGGTGGTAATTGAGCATATACGCCGAGATTCTTGCCTAGTAATATGTACAGAATTTGCAACACCAACAACAAACGATGATATTTTAATATCACATAATATGGCACCATTTGGAATCTGCGAAAATGAACGAAGAATTAACGCCGAATCGAGAAATATTTGGAATTATTGGATATCGCTGGATCTTCCGTGCCAGGAGTACTTCGAATTAAAATGTATGAAGAAAGACCGATGTGTAGTTGGAATTAGTCCGTGATTCTCGTGTTCTCTTTGGTTGGTTGCAACGATGCGCTATTCGAAGGCAATAGCCATGGTCAAGGTTCATCGGGGGATTTCTGGCGTATTATTTCCTGGTTGCATTTGACGATTGCAGAAGCCCGGACAAGTGATAGATGAGCATTTGACTCTGGCTCAAGTACATCTGGTCGTGTCGCACGACAATTAACCTCGGATGTAGCGGAATCGATTAGCGCGATGAATCAGCGTTTTGCCGAGTGGCGGCGAGTTATCTCGAGGTACGCGGTGGTTGCGAGGATGGTGTGTTATGTTTACAAGCTTGGCTGACTTACCGTAGCATTATGCGACTGCTCACTTGGAATTTGAGACGTGATGCTCTGGGGCACATACGCGTGTTGCGTTTCGTTGCTCGTCGATCGGTCAATTAAACATGTTAAGTGGCTACGCGAAGTGATACGCAACGTCGGATAAGTATTCGGTGGCGATATTTGGTTAACGCGGGTGTTTAACTGGTAGAAATCGAACGGAATTACGTTAGGTGATGAACAGATAAGATTTTAGGCGTTCGTAAAATGTTATTTGTTTAAGCCGCGTCATGTACGTTATACTTTTGCAAGGTTCTCGCGGCCAAATACGATTGCGATTAGTTTGCAGTTTAATTTATCGAGCGAAAATTTCCGCCTCTTCTTTGAACGCGTGTACGTCGCCAAAAGAACGCATTAGATAGGCAGTTAATTACATTAAGCGGACGATTAACACTTGGTGAATAATTAAGGTTAAAATTAATTGTTCGCCAGAATCGTAGGTACGATCTTGTAAAATTGTAGATTGAATAATACGTCTTTTAGTACATTGTAATTACAACGGAGTTTTTAATTTCGCGACGATTTAGCCGCAAACGATACCGCGAAATTAGCCCTTTTTGCGATTTCGGCGGTTTGCGAGGTAATTTTTTAATGCGTTTGAGAATTTTTGCGATGTTGATTAATCGAGCGTTAAATTATTTATCGTTTAGCCGCTTTATTAGGGATTAGATAGCGTGTCGAATATATGGCGCGGATTTGTTCGGGTATTTTTTTTTTGTCATATGTGGCGATAGTGCATGTAGCTTCGGCATGTGTACGTATTACGTATGATGACATCGAATATCGGCGCAGATATGCGGTTACACGGTGTTGCAAACCGAGGTATGGCGATTTGATATTGCGCTGGTAACTCGAAGTGGTAAAGAGATACGTGGAATGTGTCGTTTGTGAGGAATACGTTGCAACGCATCGTGAGCAAAAGCTTGAAGATACTTGTGGTCGTTTTGAAATTTTAATTCGAGCTTGATGGCCTTTCGGGCCAACTCGATGGATAAATCAGTTCGGTGGTTGGAGGGCGCCAAAAGAATATCCGTTTTTCTTCATGGAGTCATCAGAGCCCAACTCTTTGTCCGGTCTCGACGGCTCCGGTTGTCGTCGGTGAAATGCTCAAGGAAATGAGATGGTTGATATTTGGAGGAAAACCTCTCAAATTAGTTGACTACCACGAATGCAGTGGGGGTTTTGCTCTAAGATATTTTTAAATTGACAGATTTGGCCGAAAAATAGTCCCATACTCGTATTCTAACGTCGGCAATCCAAAAACGACGGAATTGATCTCTCAACCCTCCCTTGCCCCGCCTTCCTATGTAGCCAAAATATCCAGCTTAATTCTCTATCAACAGGGGTCGAAACGGAATTTCAAAAGTACCCGCTGGAAATACTAAAAGTAATGAAATCCCTCTCCTCCTCCCCATTTTGAAACCATACTATTGAAATTTTGTAATACATTTATAGCCCAAGTATCGATCAGAACAGAATTAGGGCTGAAAAATCGTGAAAATAACGCCGAACTTTCATCGACAATTTAACGTATTTTCTATTTATAAAACGTTCTAATTTTTACGAAATTTTGAGATTTTTTAAAAAAAATATGAAGCGCTAAAACATTAATTTGACTTATGTAAGGCAAGAACAGTTCTGATCTTCCATCAGTGGCCGATTTAAGGAAAATTTCTCAGTCAACGAAGTGCCTCTAAAAAGTTGTTGAAAAATTTAAAAAAAATTGCGTAACATTTCTCTTTGAATTTTTTATATTTTTGATTATTTTGTTGAAATCTTCATTTCTCAGCTTCATCCAAATATAATTATTTAGATGGTTTAAGGGGTTGAAGAAAGAGGTAGGGGTAAAGGGGAATTGAAAAAGTAACAAAATTAATCGTATATAAATAATAGCCGTTTTCTTTGTGACCTCATCACGCCACAACAAGCGAATCGAATTTGCCTCATAATGGGAGGGGGGAGGAGGGGTGCAAAAACGTATTCAAGTAGGTCATTACTCGCAGGCGCTAAATTTTCTCAACACCAACGTGTTCTATGATCAAAATACGAGTTTTTTTCAAATAACTCACAAGTAGTTTTGGCACGTCCTTTGATACCATTTTGGGGCTCCAATTTTCGAAAAAAATCAAAAATATCGAAAAAGTCTTTTTTGAGCATATTTTACCTTACCCCCTTCTGGATGTACCCTCCCTAACTGCACATACCGAATTTCGTGCCATTCGGCCCAAAACCCCGCGCGAGGTGAGATTAAAATCGAAAATAAGTAGAGCCCCAGATTTTTGTAACTTCACTTACGATTGAGAGTTACAACCACGAACAGAAAAAAAGAGTGTCAGGTAGCGAGCATTGCGGAGCAGTGCGAGAGGAGGGTTGGGGGTGAAGCCCCTTAACCAGCGAAGCTAGTTTAGAAATAAAATTTGAGAAGGTGTATTAACAAAGATGTCCGATTTGAAAAGAATTCGACACAAAGAAACGAATTGTCCAAGATGAGCTTCCTTCGTCCAGAGAACTCGACCGATCAGTCAAGAAGCACATAACGACGCAAGTGAAAAGCTCTTGAAAAAAAGCGATCACCGGATTTTTTCAAGTATTTGTACTTTTTTCATATTTCTGTCATCTTCGGGCTTTGGCGATTGCTTTCGAGGAAGATCTTCCAACATACTTACGATGGCCTTCCGGCATTGTGGTAATCACGACCATTGACGAATACAATCAACGTTACGTGAATTGAAGATTATATACGAAGAGATCTTCGGATAAATATTTAAAATTACGCGTAAAGACAAAGATAGATGCAGGCGGAGAAACAGAGAGAGAGAGAGAGTGTGTGTGATAGGCGTAAATATACCTTTTGTGTGTCTATGTGGTGTGTAGTTGTGTATCAGCGCCTATGTAAGGTACGTGCATCTACATATGTTGTGTGGAGAAAAAAAAAAGGTGATGTAACGCGGACACGGCGACTTCTCCCGATAATACGAATTGTAAAAAAACTTGGACTGTGCCTACGACACAGATAGATTTTTTCTCGATCGTATGACGTCGCAAGGAGGCGTACTATGTATATAGGTTTATGCGAAGGCAGGAGGAAGCGAAAGAGGGGGATCGAGAGACAAAAAATAAATATAAAAAACGTGTATAATAGCTTAGGAACGATTACAGAGCAGGTACCAGCTCATTGTTATTATACATAATTGACCTGGAAATAATTGGAGCACACAATCTTATAACGAGCTCCGGAAACAGACTTTACCTTGAGTGAAAACGTAACACGTACGCGGTAATTTAGCATTTCGAACGATTGTTTAGACGTGCGGCAGCGTATTGAGACATTTCGATCGCGTAAATATTTATCTAGACGTATTAAAAGCCGATCGAGGCACGTATTTCTCGGCTCGTTTTCGATCTTTATTTATTTGGCGTTTTAATCGCTCGCTGGTGTTCGCTTCTCGTATTGCGTAATTTACTCACCTTTTTTTTTTTTTTTTGCGGCACGCAGATACGTGCTAGCGCGCAGATATGGATAGTTGGATACATTGTAAGAACTACGGCGATCGACGGTGTTTGGAAGTGCCGCGTTATCGGCGGAGGCGCTTCGACAAAGGTGCATAGATAAAAACCGGTACTTTCTTTACGCATATATCTGCGTATAATTACTAGGTCACGGGCTGATTTGAATACCATCTCCGCGCGCGCGCATGGTATAATTATTCGTGGTAGACGAGCCCTCGATAGCGTCTTGACATAATACCCGTAGACGTATTATTCGCGATTACCTAAATCGTATTCACCCATTAGGCTCGTGTGTACTTGATTTGCGCGAAAAATCTACGTAATACGTCGCGACGCCCTCTGGCCCGAGGGTCGTGGTATCGCGGTGTTCGTTGGACGCGATCAAGGCGCGTTCGTGGTACCTGTGTGATACAATGTGTGCGATGTTTACCCGCAGCGAGATAAATTTCGGCGAAATGTTACGTAGCGTGGACGACTTTCGAAGTGCGCCGGTAATCTGGATGGATTTTTTTTTGTTTGGATCCCGGAGGCGAAGGCAGTTTTGAGAAGTGCGCAATTGCAGAGGCGTTCGATTGAGTTGGGTGTTGGGTAATGCAGCGAAGGTTGGGTAAAGAAAGATGAGTCGCGAAGGAGAGGGGGAATCGAAGGGTATGTATCTCTACGCGCTGCAAATGTCTAGAATCCCGTCGCAGCCTTCGACAGTAAGCGAAAATCCAGCGCATAAATACGATATGTGAATATTTTCCTGTGATCTATTCGACTCGAGAAGAACACTCCATCATATTCAGTTCATGAGGGGGGAGGGGGGACTAGCCCTTTGAAGCCACGATGTGACGTTCTTTTCAATCAAGATGAAATAACAGACTAGATATCAACATTGGAGTACATTGTGACGATTAACATGACACGTGTCACATGTAAAACTAAATTTGTCCGCTGTCAATGACACGTGTCATGGCACATTAAATTTTGTGTGATTTTTTTAACATTGTAATATTGAAAGTTTTTTTGTCTTTTGATACGTGTCATCAGTAAAATGAAATGCGGTGACACGTGTCGCATATAAAATGATATTTGTCCGTTGTAACTGGCACGTGCAATGTACCATTCATTTTGTATTCTTTTTTCAACGTTATGTATTAAAATTTCTTGTTTTTGACACGTGTCATTGGCAAGGAAAGATGTGCTGACACGTGTCAAAAAGTTGTATGGTTTTACTGACACGTGCCATTGGAAGGGGTATGTACTGATACGTGTCAAAAATTTGTATTGTATCTCTGACACGTGTCGGAAATTTGTATAACATCGCTGACACGTGTTACCGGGGAGGGATATGTTGACACGTGTCAGAATTTGTATACTACTGACACGTGTCATGTAAAACTACAATTTGTATTTTTGTTTCAACATCATGTTACAAAATTTTTCGAGTTTTTGACACGTGTCACAAGTAAAGAGAGATGCGATGACACGTGTCGTAAATTGCGTACCAACATAGCATATGACACGTTTATGGACACGTGTCATGTTTTATTTTAAACTTTAAGTTACACGCTTTACCGATGACACGTAACAAAATGAAGATATTTAGGATAACTACGAGTATTACATGACACGCGTGCAAATTAAAGCACCTCATCAATACTGCGGTGCGTATTTTTCAAAAAAATTGTCACTTTTGACCACCGTATTCGAAAAGTTGGCTTGTTTTGTCGATAATTTGGTTTTAACAGTTTCAAGGTCTTTTTTTCCGAAAGTACAAGAAGTCATATAAATCAGTGTTTAACGCCTGGGAGTCCTTTGTGCCCTTGTAGGTTGTGCTCTTCTTGACACGTGAGAATGCTATGATTATGAATTTATGTAATTGAAAAACAGATGCTTCCGAACAATTTTTTGGCAAAATGGAATAAAATTTTTTTCGATGAGGAAATTTTGCCCGAAAAGTTGATTGATGGTGTTAAAATTTGTCGTGTTACGTGTGTCAGGTTCAGGTTCAGGTATTACCTAGTCGGAGTGTGACTTCGTAATCGGTAGAATTACGTCGCGCCAACTGCGCCGTTGATCGTGAAAGCATCAAATACGAGTATACGAGCCGTTTATTGCCTATGGTGTTCATTTAGGCGCGATAAATTACTATACCGACGTTGGTAGATTAATTATAAAGCAGGTAGCTAGGCTACACTCGTGTTGAAAGAGAAAATTTGTTCTAGATCGTGGTTGTACGTTGTACTCGTAATAATCAACCAGACGGTGTTTATTATTTGAATTCCACCTATTTAATGAAGTAGTTTACGACCTTCTGGTCAAGTTGATTTTAGGGGTAACAGGTTGATTGGGTTGGTTTTCTGGTGCTTTCTTTGACTTGCCTTGATGGACGCGTCGATGTCGCGAAATTGAGAATTTTTTCTACGTGATTGATACATGAGAGGGAGGCGGACGTGTAATTCGTAAAAATCTGCGTATTTGTGAAATCTCTTTGTAATGGTAATCGGTGCGAAGGTTGTTGGAAAAACAACAGAAAGAGTCACACTTTGATTAGGGGAAAATGGTGCGCGTATTGAAAATTTTTTAATAATTGGTATGAAGGCTGTTGAGGCGAAGGAAAAGGACAACGAATGGATGACGTGAAGTAGCACGTATTTGACCTCCTAGGTCGATGGGACACCATGTATGCGAAATTGTCTTTTTACTTTTATCAGCGAATTAATTGCAATCGAAAGGAAAAAAGTGGATCTAGAAACAATTTTTCAAACTACTTTAGGTGTTTTTTAGCGTCGAATTGAAAATTGTAATTATAGAAATAATAATTACTTTTTCTGAAAAATTCATCTGTAAAAAAAATTTAAGTACTTTTATGTTCATTAACACTTTGAGAATCACTTTTTAGATTTTTGAAGTATTATGACTGAAATTTTTGTTTTTTTTTTTTAAATGTCAGAATAGATGGGGATATTTTTGATTGGGAAAATTTGAAATTTGATTATTTTTTCAATTTTTTTATTGAATTTAGAATATTTGAGATCCTTAGAAGCCTCAAAATTGGAAAGTGGAAATTTTTTTCAATGTAGGGTACTACAGCCTTGTATCCGCGGACACATTTTTCGATTCTACAATTTACCAAAATATTTTCCAATTAACTAGTGCTCCTTAGGAACTACTTGGTTGCCTCATCGGTCGATTTATTCCTCCTTGTCTGTTGCAAAGAATATCGCACTTCTCTATAGCTCCGTCGTGGAACATACCCGCGACCACTCGGATGATCTCAGAGACTACATAGGGATCTCTTTTGGTTACATTTACCTGAAACGCTTCGCTTCAACTTACCTATCATTTCTCGCGAATAAACGATCGACGATCGATTACATATTGGATTAATGTCGACGATTGGCTGCGCAATAAGGCGATTCGTCGGCGTTACGAATTCCAACGACGTATCCCAAATGATGCTGGAACATGGCACCGGAGTAGCGGCGCGAAAACCGAAAAACCAGCACAATAACCAACTCCCGATTCAAAGGCACTTGCGACACGACTTGGTAAACGCGACGCGTACGATCGTAAATCGACGATTTGGCTCGAAAGGCTTATAGGCGAATATTGTAAAAAATGATTACGTTTCTCATCGTCGGCTTGTGATACACTCGGTGCACGAGGCTGGGTCCGCTAACGGCTACGGTTCCAGTCGTGTATTCGTAATTAGCGCGACGAAATGTGGTAGGTTGTACGAAAGTGGTGAAAGAGATGGAGAGACGGAGAGAGTGTGCGAACGAAACTATATTAGAAATATCATAACGAAAATAGAGGAAAGAGAAGAAAGTGTAATCGAAGCAAGGTTATATGATTGTTTTTTTTTTCCTTTTTCGCTATTTATTTGAATAATGGTTCGTCCGAGTGTACTGGAGAAGTAAAGAATACGAGTAATTATAGGTGCGAGATTGCGGAGATTACGTCATCGCTTTTGTGTACGATTAACGCTGCGGGTGAGCTCGTTGAATGAGTTCTACGTTTTCAATTTACCAGAATGGTCGATATGGCGGACGCAGTAGGTCACCAGTTTTTTTTTTCAATTTTGCGAACGATATTGTCAACGTATCGCCGACGGCTGTGTGCGTAAATTGGTGCGAAATACGAAGGATACGCGAGACAGACGATGGATTACGGGCGTCGCGTCGTATTGTGGAAACGAATCGACAAGGTGGGAATTAACGAGAAAAAAATCGACGCGTAAAAAATGCGAAACAAAAAAATTACACGATGATGAAAGTTATAGATTCGTGGATTATGTATACTCCTCTCTGTCGCGGGAAATTACACGCTAGAGAAGTCTCGACGACGCGAGAGAGAAAGAGACGGAGGGAAAAAAACCAATACACCAGAGGAGACTAGGCGATGGAGTAAAATTAGCTAAATCATTGCGGTCGCGTCGTCCTGGAGAAAAACGAACGTTGTTTATGGTTAACGGAAGCTGCGAGTAAGAGTGAGTCGATGAATTATCCGATATGCCGAAGCGACGTGGCTTTCGACGCCTAGGTGAACTCTTTTTACGCAGATTTACCGCGGATAATTTGCCGCGAAGGATTTGCTGTCGGGAGAGGCAGACGTCGAGGTTCCGGTGTCCGGTAAGATGGTGTGACCGTTGGCGGATGTCACTCTTTTGAAGGTGTAGTTTCAAGAACGAAAACTCATCGAGCACCTTTGACGTGGCAATATGGCGTTCGGAGCGTAAGTGAAATCACGATGACGTCATGAAGCGAAAATATCGACGTGAGTGGATATTCGACGTCATTAGTTCTCAAGTTCATCCTTGAAATACCAGGAATAAATTCATTCATCGGGAATTTATTGGAGTAGTTGTGAAAATAAATCGGAAAGCGAAGAATGAACTATTTTGCATACAGATGTTACTTTGCAATGAAAAATTTCTCATAATTTTGTGAATTTTTAGGACACCTTGTATAAGAATTATTTGAAAAAATGCCATTTTCACTATTTTCGCTTCAAAACACTTCTCATGAGAGTAAATTTAATGAACCATGTTTTATTTGAGGTGAAAAGTGTTAAGATAAAAGTAGAAAAAAAAACGAGCAAATTTTCTTTTAAAATTTTTTCTCGTATCTCATCAAATTTTCGAGTTATCATGGAAACCCTCAGAGGAGGGGTACTAAACCAGAAGGGGACCCTCCAGGATATTTTTAAATTTAAAAATAGCGATTTTGGCCAAATTTTTCTCCATTTCCGTCGTATTTTTGAATCATCTGTGACATTGATTTGAAAATTGATTAACTGGTACAGAGATTATGCTATTTGCAGTACACGCAGTTCCATCGGCCCTCCCTGAATTGACCACTCCGCTGCGTATCCTGCACGAGCGAGAATGTATTTGCCTATTTCAAGAAACAAAAGGGGTACAGTTTCTAATCGAATATTCCCACCTAGTTATTTTCGTACTTGCAACGTCGAGGTTGCCAGTTGAATTTTTTTTATTGGCGTTGCCATACGAAATCAAGTGGTAAACATTATTTGGCTGTGTTTATAGCAGCTGGATGAATCGGTGCATCTGAAATAAAACAACTACGGAAAATTTTCAAATCCTCGTGCTGGTAAATTTCCACACACTTCTCGATCCGGTTTGACTTCATTTCGGGTATTTTTCGTTGGCAAACGAACTCCGTACTTCATTTAAAAGAAACACGCAAATTATAGACGATTGTGGCACAATGTGCAATAAAAACAGAAAAATTTGAGTTATTTTTTTTCTTGGAAAATGCTGCATAAAAGAACTGCATAAAAGAACTGCTTCCGCGTCGTTGACCATGCACACATGAGAAATTCTCGAATAAATTTTTCTTCTCGGTGTTCAAGGTAATCAGGTCTGACGTGTGCCTATTCATTTTGGAAATGGACGTTGTTAACGCTGGTGAACTTACAACTCGATTTATAACTGGGAATTTTCTCGCGTAATTTTGTTGTAGGTGTTGGATCAATTTTTGAAATTATTTGGATTTTGATTTCAAGGGAGGGAATTGGAGGTGGGATCTTTATGGGGATTTTCTCAATCGTACATATACAGTATTTAAAAGTAACTTAGTGTGTCAATATGAAAAATAATGTGATTGCGGATTAAAAAATTGGCGGACACAGATTTCATGGTCTTTACACGTGAGCAAAATTACAAAAAAAAATTGACCTTTCAAATTTTTATTGATTTAATATTGGATGCTGTCATAAAATTACTTGAGAGGAATCATCGAAATGAAAATCATACTTAGATAGGCCTATTCAATTGAAAATTAGTCATTGTTCGTTCTTGTTTACTCGGAATTTTTGTAGTTTTCATGTTTCAATATTACAATTTTTCATTTTTTTTCACTTTTTTTCATCGATTATCAAAAGTTTACTATAATTTGAGAAATTTTATCAAATTTAAATTATAATTAATCTACTTTTTCGTCATATATTTAATTCTTCTCATTTTTTGTAATTTCTTTACAACCACTTTTTCGTTTAGTTCAATGATACCACGTAAGTAAAAGTGAAAGAATATCGAGTGACATATCGTTTTCGATGTAAATTATGTCGCTGAATTCAAATCCGTAATTATTTTTACTTTAAATCTACATCTGTCTTTTTTATTTGAGCCTGAGGTACTTATTTTATAATATTTACTTTCTACTACGAGTATATCGACTTGAATTGCTCAAATCATAGAAGTACGACTCTATTTATGAGGTGAATCGAACACTGATGCGTCGAAAAAGAGTAAATTTCCTTCACATCGTGACAATTCACACATTTCCGAATTCCAATAAAATTAAGGCATATTAGTACATATAATTTATTGATCGGTTTTCTTACAGTAAGAGAAATGAATAAAGGTAATGTTGAGAGACCAAAGAATAAACCAACAAAAACTAAAATATAACTGAGGTAATTTTGAATGTGATGCTTATTCGTGAAATATCGCTTCATAAGAAGATGAACTTGATCAGCGAACAAGCGATTGCCAGAAAGACAATGGTAATAAGGCTATATTGCAAGGTGAAAATTCTGCAAAAAAATGTAAAAATTAATCGATTAATTTTTCGTTTTAA